>JAXQKE010000059.1:22324-52754 GCA_037042355.1 Candida sp. Y128-05E | reverse complement strand
TGAATAGACGATTAAATATAAACCCTGCGTTTGAGCTCTACAATTGTAATCCTTTCAATCTGCATTATATTTTCATTGATTCATAAAAGAATATATTATGAATAGACGATTAAATATAAACCCTGCGTTTGAGCTCTACAATTGTAATCCTTTCAATCTGCATTATATTTTCATTAAACTACTTATGGACTAGCAACAGTAACTACTTTACCGTCTCTTGAAGATTCAAGAGCAGCAACAATGATAGCTAAATGGTGGAAAGCTTTTTCTGGAGTAGAGACAATCAAAGATTTATCATTAGCTTTAACTGCTTCAGCGAAATTTTCAAATTCAGCTTTAATGGTATCATTCAAGTCAGACTTGATGGTAGTTTTGTCAGAAGCGGTTTTGGAAGTTTCACCAGTTTGGTAACTAATGATTGGGCCACCGAGTGCTGGAGACCAGTCATATGTAATGGAACCAGCGGTACCATAAATTTTGAAAGAAGTGGATTTATCAGTGGCACCATAAGTTGAACCATAAGTGAAACTACCAATCACACCAGATTTCAATTTCATGGTGGAAAATAAAATATCTTGATCACCAGATGTTTTTCTCAATTGTTTGGTTTGAGCTGAAATGGTATCGACTTCACCTAAAACTTCAACTAATAAAGCTAATTGATGAACACCACCATCAGACAAATATCCCCCGACATGTTCTGGGTTCAATCTCCATGAAGTTTGTAAATATTTATTACTGTCATCGAATGGACCAGTAGCATTATGTGTAAATGAAACAACTTCACCAATTTTTGGAATTAATTCTTTGATGGTTTTGATGTTGTTAATATAAGCCCAATTTTCTAAAACCATAATTGGTAATTTAGACTCTCTTGATAATTTGACAATTTCTTTAGCTTGGTCCAAGTTAGCAGCAATTGGTTTTTCGAAACAAAGGGGTTTGTTGTTTTCTACTGCCAATTTCACAGCAGATAAATTGTGTTGAACTGGTAATAAAGCATCGACAAAATCAACTTTATCACTCTTGAAAACATCTTCCAAGTTGTCTAAGACATTTTCTTGTGGAATATCAGCTTTCTTAGCAAAGTCTTCAGCTTTTGATTTAGTTCTATTGTAACAAACATTAGGAACAATAGCAGGAATTTGTTTAATGGTTGGTAAATGGGTATCGGTAGCAAAAATACCAGTACCGACAATAGCGACTTTTAATTGGGAAGACATGTTAATCAAAATAATATAATTTATAAGAAAAAGGTGTTAATCGTCGAACTTATATGTCAATTTTTCAACTATAATTCCGGAATAATTACTAAGTGTTGGCGTCCACCTTCCCCCTCAATCGTGCGTGGGGGATTCTCCTAAATGCAGCTTTCTTTTTTTTTTTTTTTCTTAGTAAATTTCAAATCTTAAATCCCATCAAGCATAATAAGTTGGACCAAAAGCAAACAAAGGAAGGTCGCATTAGTCCGTGCTTACTAACTATATTAGTCCGAGGTTAAAATTAGAACTATATGTGTTTTATCCGAACAAATTGTAATTAAACACCAATGATTTAATTTTGGCACATTCGTTAACTTTCTTGACGTCAGTGATGAATAATTTTTTTTTAATATTAGACCGGTCAATTTCTTTGAATATATTGATTGTATTGTACTCGTAAAGCACTAACTTCTGGATATTGAATAGATTATCCACGAAAACACGATCTAATTCACTGGGAGTTGTAGACTTGCAATCAAAAACCTCTTTTATATACCATTTTAACCAATTTAATTGTATGGCAAAGTATTGACATCCATAAATTGAGAATATCAAGGGGAATTTATATTCAAGATTAATCAATAATACCGACATCAGGTAATTCAAATGTTTAGATAAAGTTTCCATCTTGATAACTGGTAAATTTATCGTCAAATGAATACTGTACTCGACTCTTTCCAAACGATTTACTCTGGTGGATTCTATGTCGTGATGGATATCTTGTTGTAAAATCAATTTCAAACTATTATCTGATTCAAGAAAGAGTTTTGTTTCTACGTTATAAAATCTCCATATTTCATTCTTTGTCAAATGATCACCTAGCTGTTCAACCAATCCACTATATGAGTCCAAAGTTAACAAGCTACCATTGATGTAAATGTTGATTAAAAACTACCCCAGTTAATTGCTGCAAAAAGAAAAGAAAAATCTTCTAAACACATACCACAATGTTCTCACAAGGCAAAATTAACATATCATCCTCTTCATCCTTCTGTAGAGCATACTTATATGTTAATTTCAAGTAATCACTCTCTCTTCGTAAGTGTAATTCATTCATCGTGAAAAGTGGTAGATTTTGATCTCATGTAGTGAGAATAATGGTTGTAAAAACAATGGATTTTAGGATTTTAGGCTAATGAACAATTACCAGCTACGAAATGGCAATCTAATGTTTAAGAAGCTGGTGATAGGGCTCATACAAACTATAGGGAGTACTACCAGCCCTGAACCTAGTTTCAAAAAGCAAATATTGCAATATTACAAACATTTTTATAAATTACGAAAAGTCATTGATAATGGGGACTCCAGAAGTATTGAGTTATATGAAAGGATATTGAGGAGAAAGTTTACGCATATTGATTACAATCTAAAACGTCAAGAGATTTTGGGTTTGCCCCACTTATCACAAGAAGAGATGCTTACTCGAATTCATCAGACGTTAATATTCACATTCAATTCAACCGTAACCAAACTGGATGAATTTCGACAAGTCTACACGTTTGATGATATTGCCAAATATGATAATTCAACTTTAGAAGGTAGGGTCATTAGGACATTTTTACAGATGGAATATCAAACGCCAAATGAAATCAAGTACGATTTCAATTACAAATGGTATAAGGAGTTTGATGTTGAATTGGAAAAAGTAGAAGCTCTTAATGCGGAAAATGCCACCAAGAAGAATAAGAGTAAGAAAATGAAACCAAAGTATCCAATGGATTATATTGGTTTTCAACAATATGAACGAACAATTATGGGTTTAAATGAAAGTTTGGGATTGTGTTTCTAAAGATAGTTGGTATGTGATAACAGAAGATATTGTGCCATGTTTCTAAGAGGCGATACATCCTAGCTGGTATGTTTTTAGGAGATTTTATTTTTTTCAACAATTAATACCATTAACATCAATTTCAAACCAATGGTCAATAGATACGTTCAGACTCTCGATTCAATTGATTGAATATTATCACATTCATCATAAATCACCTAAAACACTTTTGTAAATGTTATGAATATGGGTAAATATAATTCTCACAAATGTCGGTTATACAGTAAATGAAATCTCAAAAGTAGCAACTATATAAATTATCCCCTTTAAAGCTTGTTAATTGTACTACCAGCACAACAATGGGTTTATTTTCAGTATTCTCCAAAGATTCACAGTCTAACAATCTCCCGCTGACCCAAATTGAACAAAGATCCCATGGTTCCATCAATTTGCCCACTAAAAATGAAAGTGTCTCCAGAACTTTAGATCAGTTAAGTGAAACAGATCAGGTTAACATTCAAACTGTCGATACTGAGGACTCGAAACACCATTTAAAGAGTGTTTTACACCAGTTTACTTCGCAGCATCCAGAAAACATGTATGTTATTGATGGTGAAAAAAATTCCACCCAATCAATAATCTGTACTGATTCACCTCAAGGTAAAACTTGTTTGAACTTACAAGTCGACTTGATTGAATTATTCAAGACAATGCAAAATTCAAACTATTTCTGCTCATTGGCTGATGACATTGACTCGTCGTATTTTGAATGTAGAAAAATTAGAGATTAGGTTATGGTAAAGCAAGATTTATAAGTACTTGTAAATAGACAAAAATACACAGAAAGAAAACAAAGGCTAACGTAATTGATAATCATTAAAAATGCATTAAAATTCTATAAAAATAAATAATTAGTTATAAATCAAAATTTATAATCTATATCCATGCTAATCCGAGTGTTTCTAAATCGAGTGAAGGGGGAGATGAAAAGGTATGTATCATCAACCCAATTTTAGCAAGTATAATTTCATGATTCCAATCATTCAAAGTTCATTATTGAAATGATTGATAGTTTAAACGAGAGACAGAGTATTGAAAATGTCGGGGACGGGGGGAGCAATTGGTAATATGTGACCGTTGTGCAAGCTCCATGATGTGGGATTCTATGAAAACATAATCAATACACCAAGGTTGAGTGTTCTTATGATATCGCTTGCAGGTATATTTTTGTAAATCCTGCGAACGGAGATGACACATGCATGGTCCAATATCCATAAATATAATTCATGGTTATATAGTTTTCAGTTTCGATCTGAATTGTTTACGGATAAATTGTTTTCTCAGTCTAAGCGTTTGTCAAGTATAGTGAACCTTGGGATGTGTGGAAGTACATCCTTCATTTATGTCAACATCTGTCAATTTCTGACAAGTGAAATAAATCAATGACCTTGGCAACGAATACTTTGTCATGTGTGTATATGGTGAATGCAATTGTTCAAAGATTGAAAAGCTTTGCAATCGTGTAATAATTTAAATAAATGATCACTTCTATTATTTCTCCCATCCTTCCGATGTTTCAGTTCTCGATCTAACAACCTTTGGATGTTCACTGCTGATGGTTCATATAAATATAAGAACATCTTTCGAATGTTAAAAGTAGATGTTTCGCTTTTAGATATAAGCACATCCTTCGGATGCTAGATATCAAAAACATAAGCATATCCTTCGGATGTTCTTCAAATAAACATATCCTGTGAGATAAACATCCTTCGGATGTACTTCAACTATAAGCATCCTGCGGATGTTTATACCATAAAACTCTCCCCACACCCGCAAGTCCCCTTAGAATTAGGATTTCTAAAAATAAACTTACTACTCAACTTATCATCCAACCAGTCCATTTCAGATCCAACAATACTGAACAAAGCTTTTGAGTCAATGACGACTTTAACGCCATCCTGTTCGACAATCTCATCAAATTTCCCTGGTTGATCAACGTATTCTAAATTATAGGTCAACCCGGAACAGCCACGGTTACGCACACCAATTCTAATTAATTTAGGTTCAGGTTGATCTAATAATTGTTGTAAGTGGGAAATGGCATTGGAGGAGAGGGTAATTAAAGCTTTTCTTGGTTTGAGTACTCTTCTTTTTGGTTTAGAATCGACTTTAGTCGATTCTGAAGCAACCGGAGGTTGCTTAGATTGCTTATTCTCAATCTTAGGAAGCATATTATACTTTGGAGCTTCAATAATAATCAGACCATCTGATTCTTTTAAATGGTTAAACTTTTCTTGTCTAGATCTTCTTTTAGGTTTATCTGAGGGAACACCTAAACCATGTTTAGCCCATTTAGAAGAAGAATTTTGGGAAACATCATTATTATTACTAATAGAATAATTTAATCCTTGATAGAAATCTGATTTTTTAGTAGGAATGATTGGAATAGTTTGAATGAATCTCTTACCATCTTGTTTCAGTTGATTAGAAACGTATCTTCTAGTAGTTAAAGCCAATTGTCTAATCATAGTAAATGTTATATTATGACTAATTAATAAAGTGTTAAGCAATTATCGGGTATTATAAACCAAATTTAATAATGATTGGTTGTTGCACTACCCCCTTTCTTACTTTTTTACTTTTTTCTTTCTGACTCCAGTCAAATTTTAGTCAGAATAATTTAACAACACATGATTGGATAGAAATCTCGGATCCGACTCAAATACACACAATCATCATCATCACAACCATTACTATTGGGAATGACCTAGACAATTAAGTTATACCTATACATTTCTATCTAGTAATAACTTCCACTCTATTCTCACTTTTAATATACTTGGTTCGTAAATCAACATTTGGCTCTTCGTAACCCTCCGATTCTTCCAGTGCGGCTTGGATCACACATCAGGCACTACAGTCACTACGAGTCAATGTTTTGGTTTCATCATATTGTTGCAACATGATTGATTCTTAATGGTTAAATATATACTGTATATTCTATGGATTGTAATCGTGATCTTGCTTTTATCTGGGAATATCTATTTATACTTCAATTAAGGGTATTTTAGTCGGTTTACTTGTAGACATCATTGATTTATTAACCAATCTGTTTGTATATCTAGCAAATGCTTCAATAACTCTGGTAGTAAATTTAAATTCATATAGTCATTGTTTGAATCTGATGATTCGGGTATTTCTGGTTGCAGCTATGATATTGAATTACTTCCTTTCTGTTCCTTTCGTTTGTTTCCCTTGTTTCGTTTCGTCCTTCATTTCTGTTCTCTTTTTCTTTCTATTCTTCATGGGTTTGTTTAAATTTCCAATTCCTAAATCGATCAATAATGCTCGACCAATTCAAACTAGTTTGATTTGATGAATTCTGAAGCGAGTTTAATCTATTAAGTAATCCACTGGAGAATTTTCTCTTCAATGGTATACCCTGGTTCCCCTGGTTATACTTTTGATTAATTGATTGAAAGATTTTGATTAGATTTGCATTGTCATGGGACAATTTGGAAGTGATGTTGGCTAGGTTGATATTGGATGATGTTTTTGTTAATGTACTAGGTAAATAATTTGATTGATTGAAAGGGGTTTGACTTTCAAGTACACTTTCATTTTCGTCTAACTCAAACGATGAATCTAACAGATTACAAAATTCATTTTCATCTAGTTTATCTAAATCAGATAATTCATGGAAAAATTGATCATAAATTTCAATACACTCTTGACAAACAAATTCGGAAAACTTCTTTTTAAGTGATATATCAGTTTTCTTTTTATGATTATTTATAAATGACGATAATTCATATAATGGTTTCTCGCATAAATTACAATGTTGCAAGTTGTAATTTTTATTACAATCATTGACAAATAAATCCCCCGGTTCATTATTGATCTTTATTCGTTTGTTTAGTTTTGATTTGAATATGGCCAAACTCTTCTTCTTGTTTAATTGCGGTTTAGTTACAAGGTAATCTTCAATTAGTATTATGGGATCGGAAGAATCTTCGTTGAATGTATCGTCATTAAACGTATCGTCCTCATTAAGTTCGGTGTTTTTCCGCTTCAACGGCGGTGGTAATGGTAATGATGTTAATGTAGTATCATCCAATAAATCTAGTCGTGAAGTCTTATGACTAACTTTGGTTCTATTAGTAATGTTTGACAAGATGGACGCCTCTGATGAACTCATAATAGCAAATAACAAATATATATAAAATTAAGGATACAACAGCAAACAAACCTTGATATAATCAATAAACTATTCACTAAAGCAAACAATATCAGCAACAAATATGTTTATGTTAATCAAGTGATGTCAACAATGAAAATATTTTTATTTTTTAATTCAAACTATTAAATGAGATAGATTGTAGATAATGCTAAATATTTTTCCCCAATATTAGCAACAAAATATACTATCCTTGGTAATTCAACTATTCTCGTTGTGAAATCAAATAAATTTTCGTTTGCCAATATAAAAGTTGTAAAACAAATAAGTTGGAAGTATGTGGCAAGGTTAACGAATGTGTACCTGTATGAGCGAATGTATATAGTTAAACTGTGATAAGTTTGTGATAAAATGATAAGTGCTGACTGACAGTTTATGTTTGGTTGTTAAAATTGACTATTTGGTGCAAAACATCATCTGATGACATAATCATGCTCTCGGCTAAAAAACAATGGGAAAAATAACACAACTCAAGTGAAACTGACACTAATACTAATATTAGAGATAACTAAATACTAGAGACAACTAATACTAATTAGACTACTAGTACTTATAACTAATTATCAACTGAATCTAACAATAACTAACCAATTCGTAGAAATATCATTATAAATATATTCTCTGGAAATACCACTCCATAAAAATTGTCTTTTTTCTTGAGATATTTTCAAAGTATGCCCCTCCTGCCCCAACAATTTGCCTCAAAATAAAAGTTGTATTTAGACAGACAAAAATTACCAAAGTTTATGATAATATTCATTTGAGTTATACAATCTACATGAATGGTTAATTCTATTTTCATTGCAATCTAGGTTTACTTAGATAAATTTCTATACATCACAATTTACACCTACAAGGTTAATATTCTCGAAATTGAAATTCTAACATATCCAACTAATAAATATAAACAAAACCCGACAATACTCACTTTCAACCATACAAACTCGTTTACATTACTCACTCCGTTCGTAATGATTACTTACTTTTTAGAATCTAAAATCTGATTAACTGAATCCAAAACCGATGTTTTCAAATCAATAAACTCAAATCCCAAGAGTTTTTTCGTTTTTGAATTGTCGACAGTGGCCAATTGGGCAATGACTTGTTTGTCAGAACCCGGTTCTCCAACAGGTATATCCAATTTCAAATTAGCATTCAAGATATCAATAATCGATTGGGCAGTGAATCTACCCGCATTCAATAACAATCTCTTTTCAATCGCTTCTTCCTTTTCGAATGCGGCTAAATGGGCTTTAGCCACATCTCTGACATCGATCCACCCACCTTTATTTGCAGGAACAGGCGAATCCTTATTCAATTTCAAAATGTTATTGATAACTTCTGAAGATGTGTTCAAGTTGGCACTGACATTAGCATCAAACGCTTGGGGACCGAAAACAAATGTAGGGTTGACAAAGGAAATTTTCCAATTAGGACTGTTTTCCTTGACAAATTCCCAGCCGGCTTTTTCGGCATATGTTTTCGAACCACGGTATCCATTAACAGGGTTTAACTTGGCATCTTCCCAAGAAATCTCGTTCCAGGAATCCTCGGTGATTGTAGCATTAGGATCACTTTCTTTAGAAGCGTCGGCAATTGCGGCGTACGAACTAGTGATAACCACTCTTTTAATATTCTTACCGTACTTGTAAATTGCAGTCAATGCGTTTTTGGTACCTTCGACAGCAGGAGTCAACAATTCCTTTTCGGGGTTGGTGACATTGTAGAAAAATGGCGAGGCCGTGTGTAAAAATACATCAATTTCAGGGTTTTTCTTTAAGGAATCATCAAATGCACCTTCAACACCAATATCTTTGACAATTTCATAGTTGAACTTATCGCCAAAAGCCAGCTTCAAGCCTTCACCCTTATCTTTAGATCTAACTGACCCTATGACTTGGTAATTCTTTTGAATGAGAAGTTTGATAATGTGTTGAGCAATGAACCCAGTAGCTCCAGACACGTAGACAATTGACATGATTTATTGTAGATTGTAGATTGTAGATTAATGTTTTATAATGATTCTTGGTTACTTTTATAGTTAGACAACTGTGGAGATTTTCAGGAGATTGCGTTCCGATTTAGCGCCTTTCCCGAATAAGCCAGATTTGTAATTAGCCGCAATTTTATTATAACCGATAAACTCTAATGGGAACTAGTTGCTATCTATAGAAATAGATTACAAATTCAACATTTCATATCTTCATCTTAGTATACCTTAATCTTAATCACTACAGATACAATCAACTACTAAATTGATGAAGGGAGTTGTATGTCACGTGTGTTGTTCAAATATCACTCTATAAAGGTGGTATATTTTGCAACCACAAATATCACAGAGTTTAATGAAGTTATCATATTCATAGTAATATTCATAGTAATAGTAATATTTTAAAAAGATGGTTATTGTTCAACATCTTATTGTTCGCATGGTAATCGTACTTCTGGTTATATTATTTCTTAGTATCCAATACAATGACTGAATGTGAAAAGCTAACATTAATGAATTAAAGGAGTATGTAGTATCCCACTCCCATACATGTGGGTGACATCATTGTTACTTCTACGTAAGTTCTAATTTCACTTTTATGTTTTATTATCATCGCACAATTATGTTGTTCTCCTTAAATTCTCATGTCCAAAACTCCCATAGGTACTCTTACAAATCTAACTTGTCAAATAACTAGAAGATATCAACACCTATTGTATCGTTCCCCCATATAGGTCTGTAATTTATTTATCAATCATACTATTCAAATATATTATTAGTCAATTATTAGATTTACCAGTTTTTTAGCAATTTTACAATTTATTTACCATTTATCAAATTTTTTCATTGAAAGAAACAGGAAAAAAGTGACAGTTGGAATTTGAATCATAGGTAAAAGGTTCTTTTACAATCAAACATGCATCTCCTTCTAACTAGAAGATTATCTATAATTCTAAATTTTACTGATAAAATAAGTTAAATGTGGTATTTGATATCGAACAGATTATAATTACCAGATACTATAAAGAAGATACTACGAAAAAGGTTGACAACCCACTAGCATAATTTTATCATTTATTCCTCTATACATTAAACCATTACAACTAAATTAACAAGTTACCTTTATTTATAACAAAAGCATCAATCACAGCCATAGCAGCGTATAATCTGTTTTCGGCTTGTTCGAATACTACCGAGTTTTCGTTATAAAAGATTTCATCATTGACTTCTTCTTGATGTCTTGGTAAACAATGAAGGAATTTCCAGTTGGTGGCAACATTACCCTGGGTCAACATATCTTGAGTAATTTGGTACCCGGCGAATTGTTTCATCTTTGCTTCTTTTTGCGATTCTTCACCCATGGATATCCAGGTATCGGTAGTAACAATATTAGCACCTTCCAAAGCTTGTACTGGGTCATTAAATATTTCAAAACTTAAATTATTTTCACTGGCAATTGAAGTGGCAATTTTGTGAATATCTTGATCTAATTCGATCCCCTTTGGTATAGCTATAGATACATTAATCCCCGATAATAAGGAGGCAATAGCCAAATCATTAATAACATTATTAGAATCACCAATCCAGGCCAATTTCAAGCCGGCGGTGTTACCGAAAGTTTCTTTAATGGTGAGAATATCGGTTATGGCTTGTAATGGATGGTATTTATCACAAAGTGAATTTATAATTGGCACTGAAGAGTGTTCACAAAGATCAAGAATGTCTTGATGGGTATTGACTCTAGCAAAAATACAAGAGGTCATGGAACTTATAACTTTGGTGGTATCCAAAACAGATTCATTAACTCCCAATTGTATATCGTCTTTACCCAAGAAAATAGGTTGTGCTCCAAAATAAGCAGCTGAACCTTCACAACTCAATCTAGTTCTTGTTGATCTTTTCGAAAAAAGTAAACCCACCAATTTACCCATTAATTTAGAGTGATTAGTCTGGGTATCAATACCATTCTTGAAAACTTTCTTGTAATGAGCAGCTTTGTTAACTAAAGAATTTAATTCTTGTTTTGTCAATTGATTAATTGAAACCAAATGTTTTGGTTTGGTAGTTAAGTTTCTTGTTAAATTTGTCTTCATGGTCATTTTACCTAGAGTGGAAACGTTCATCATGTTAGATCTGTTAACCTTTTTATAACTTGGTTAAACTGAAAATTTTTATATTGCTAGGATGTATATGACTCATCCCAATTGGGTAATACATTTTGCGTTAACCGCGGTAGCGAATCGGATGTGGCCCAAGAAAATGTCGTGCTTCTATAACACCAGTAACCGATGGATGTCGTTTAAATGCCGTTCTTCCAAGACACCTGGAACCAAAAGTAACACGGCAACATGGTGAGGACAAGCTTACTAAGATTCTGTTATTAGTAACCCAATTTATAATTTCTCTTTTCCAACCACCAATTTTGCAATAAAATCAATCGTGTAGCCAGTCACTACTCACATCTCGACCTTAAGTCTGAATCAAAGTTACTTCTAAAGTCATTGGGCCATGAGAAGAAGTGGCACTATGATGTTGGCAAATGTAGTTCAATGTAATCTCCTGCTACGAAGTCAATTACCGTCTATTTCATTCTATTTTATTAACCTATGTGTAAATTTATACAGTAAATATATCTGACATATGGGTTACTCAACCGACGATGAGTTCAAATCAAAGTTCAAATAGTCACATAGTATATTTAATATTATTGGCATAGACTTTTCGTGTATTTGTTTATTCTCTTGCATTTGCTCCGGGCATATGCAGTTGCAACTAAGTAACTATAACCCATTGTAAGGTCGGAATACTTTCCAGTAACATCTTTAGTTAAATCTCTAAAAGGTTATCGATTCCTAAACAGAGTGTAATTGTTGTAACAACTCCTCTTTCTTGGACTCAATATCATCCAATTGTAACTGTACTTGTTTCAATTCATTCTCCTTACGCAATTTGGTCTCGAGTGACTTGTCATAATTCAAATTGATTTGTTTAATTTGATCTTCAAGATTCAAAATCAATTTATCGGTAATTGTCTCTTTGGTCTCATCTTCATCGTTAATCTCCATATCATATAAATCCTGGTTGGGTCGTATAGACTGGGAATTGGTTACCAATTCTCCTTCATTAGCATCATCTGATACGACTTCAATATCATTATCATCTTCTATAGGTTTATCATTACTCTCAGTGATATCTTCAGCATCATACTCGTCATATTCCTGTTTGTATTGTTTGATTGTAGGTGCAACAAAGTCAGTAGAAGTAGATACTATAGGAACGTATTTCTTCACTGGTGGAGGTGACTTTGGTTTTGATTTGGGGATATCAATATCGAAATCGTCAATATTTTCAATTATCGGATTGAATTCTTCATTTTCTTCCAATTGTAAATCCAATGCCACTGGAACTGGTTGTCTTCCTACAATCTTCTTCTTGAAAGTTGTAGGCTTTCTAAAATTAGGTTTTGATTTTATTTCCACCTTGGGAACATCTTCATCGAATTCATTCAGTAATTTTCTTCTTGACACTGGTGTTTTTTTGACTATTTTCTTTTTGAATCCAATAGGTTTGACCTTGGGTACATTCAATTCATCTATCTCATCTTCCATAGTTATCTCATTTGATTTGTTTTATACTTCCTAAATATTTTTGAAATCAGGCGCATCTATTGAAAAATGGGTTGATGAGATGTCAAAAGTTATAAAATCAGCCTTTCTACAAACTACACAACAACAAAGAAACAGATGGCACAACTAACGGAGAATGCTACGCTACTCCATGAGAAGATGCTGGAGTCACCAATGGGGACTTTGTTTACCCAGGATGAATTACAACAAATGATTCTGGTTTCAAGTCCAAAAGACTTATTGGTAGTAGTACAAGAGTTAAAAGATAGAAATTTCATCAAGTTAAGTAAGAGTGGAGACGAGTTGAGATTTCAAGCAGTCTCTTCCATTGAAGCCAAAAAGGTTTCGGGGATGAGTGATGATGAATCGATGATTTATTCTTATATTGAGGCAAGTGCAAGAGAAGGTATATGGACCAAAACATTGAAAGCAAAGACTAATTTACATCAACATGTGGTATTAAAATGTTTAAAGTCGCTTGAGGGTCAAAACTATATCAAATCCATTAAGTCAGTCAAATTCCCCACCAGAAAAATCTACATGTTGTATAATTTGCAACCTTCTATAGAAGTTACTGGTGGTCCATGGTTTACTGATTCCGAATTAGATACAGAATTTATCGATTCGTTGTTGACGGTTATATGGAGATTTATTGCCTCGAAAACTTTCCCTACCGCTTTACAAGAGCCTACAACTAATGTTAATATTATTCAAGCTTCATACCCAGCAAACCATACTGGGTTTGTGGGATTGGACGCAATCATGGAATTCATTACCATGAATAATATTACAAATATAGATTTGGGGATAAGTGATATCAGATCATTATGTGATGTATTGATATTTGATGATAAATTAGAATTGGTGAAAAATACCACTGACACTTATAAAGCTTCGTGGCAAAGTGTGCTAGAAGCAGGATTCGGTAACAACTGGAAAGAAGATTCCAACAATGACTTGTTAAACATTACTTTCAAAAACGAATTGATGCAAAAACCAACTTCCATTTTTGACCATTACTCAGCTATCGAAGATATCGAAGAAGATAATGATACCATTTATTTGGACTCCTGGACCAATGACTAATTATAAAGTAAAATTTATATACTTAGTACAGCACTACTACTCCCTTAGCAAATTACATTGGAAACATTGTTAATCCTGTAAACTAGAAATTTAGTATATTTTAAAAATTTAATATAATAAAATTATTTTGAAGTAACCAACACACAACTACAAGTCAATCATGATATCTTTGCTGAATGTTAATTGACCGATTATTGATTAACTGTATCTATATATTGTAGAATACGACATATGTCGTTCGCGACATTCAATATCAAACCATAAGCTATGATCTAACATAGTATAAGTTTAGCTTTGTTCACAAGATGTCAACTACGCCGAAATTATCGTATAAGAAACCATCTCTTAACTCCCCGAGAGTGCAATCGACCACTTCTTTTTCGACACACGATTCTAATGATTCATCACCATCAGCAACACCTGTTGGTGCAACCAGAAAGGTTTCCAGACGGAAGGCATTGCAAGATTTCTATAAGATAGAGGATGCTAAGAAGGAAGAACCGAAAACAATAGATACAGACTCTAAAGTACCCACAAATGAAGCCGATTTGCAAAAGTTTCTTCAAACAAGTTCGATGGAGGAGATTTTGAAACTCCGAAATGATGTCTCAGGAAGACAAAGTTCACAAGATCTGGAAAAGAAGGAGATTATATATGATAACTACTATGAATTGATCAAATTAAGTGAAACATTGAACAATTTGTCAAAACCGTCATTGAAAAAATCTGAGGGTCTACAAATCATTCAACAGGATACAATCAGCGATACCTACGTTGATGAAACACTTCAAGAGTTATCGAATTTTATCTCTAGAGATGCCACTAAGTTTTCCGATGATTTCAGGAATGTTTTAAAGAATATGAATCTGCATGAAGCTGACGACAGTGCCAGTGTAACCGCCATAAGCGAAAGCACAGAACCTATTCCAGAAAACATTGATAAAACTAAGTTGGTACAAGAAATTAATTTCTTATTATCGACAAGCGAACTTGATGCCAATTTAAAAGAAAAAATGGAGCTGGAAATTCATTTAGTATTGGAAAAATTGGATTATAAAAATGACGAGTTGTTGATACTACAATTGAATGATATCAAGAATAAATTGATATAAAAGTAACTATATATCATCAACTTTATGACTTTTAAACTTCTTCCCCGACCTATCAACAGATCTAAATTCAAATCTGGACCCTATAATAGTGAATCCTATACAATCCTCATCATCTTTAGGAGAGAGTACATCAAAACTAAACAACGTACCATTCTTGGAAACCGCTTTGAAACCCCCTACTTGTTCACTAGGGCTAAATTCGTTTTGATTTTCGTTCCATTCTTTGGAATCTTGATTTCTCGGTACACATAGTATAAACGAATGCTGGGTATCCCATACGACTATACCTCGTATGCCCACCAACTTGGTATTACGAGCCTGTATAACTGTTAATAAACATCCATGGTAGTCGGCAGCAGCCAATTTCGGTAACATTGGCGTCAATACTGGAATTTGGCCATTGGTGAACAACAAGTCTTGCATGTAGCTTTGCCATAGACTATTCATATTTGCAAACTCTTCGAACCTTGGTATGGCATATTTATCAAGTAGAGTATCTATAGGGAATGGCTGTGATTTTGCAGTTTTGGCTTTATTGTATGCTTGTATTTTCTTAGCCAATTTACGCTGGTTAGCCAAAGTTTGTTTAATATAAGATTTCATTTCATTTCGTGTACTGACTTTCCTATCTTTACCAATTGTAGATGTAGTTTCTTTGGCTAACAATCCTTTTGGTTTGGTATTGTCATCTTGAGGTTTAAATAATATAGAAGGTTTGATTCCTCCTGATAAAGAATATCTAGTAGTCAAAAGCTCTTCTATCCTCTCTTGAGAACTGAAACTCCTTGCTAGTAGCTTCCTCTCCAAAGTGTTGTGTTTACTCATTTCTTGTCTGATGTTAATACTCTGATGAGCTTGTAATTTTTCAGTGAGAAGGTTGATTTTGATTTCTTAAAGAAGATGATACGATTTGGATTGAATTCATTTCGGCACTTGAGACAGTTCCAACGTAGTCTAAGTAATCTAAATGTCCCATTTCATGATGATTTAACAAGTGCAGATATTGACGATTTTGGTTTGGGTGATTTCCAACATTATCAAGAATCTCAAGATGTGTTGGTGAAGAGGGAGGAATTGATAAGGGATGTATATACAGAAGAAGCTCCAATAGTACAACAATCTTTCCAAGAGATTTGTCAACTGAAACAGCCTATGGTGGTGGTATCAAAGCTAAATAATCCATATTTGAATCTTGCAATTGAAGATTATGTATACAATGCAATGCCATTGCCTAAAGAGTCTCTGGTCAATTACAACCGTTTGTTGTTCTATACCAACAATCCCTGTGTGGTAATTGGTAAGAATCAAAACCCCTGGAAAGAAGCTAATTTACCGTTGTTGAATTCATTGAAGTTACCCTTAATAAGGCGAAGATCGGGAGGAGGAACGGTTGTCCACGATAAAGGTAATGTCAACTTTTCATTCATGACTACAAAAGGTAATTTTGATAGGTTTAAATTTACGAATTTGATTAAGATGGCAGTAAATAATACCGGAAAGGCGAAATACGAATTGACGGTAAATGAAAGAGGAGATGTAACCACAGTCAAGCAAGAGGATGGGATCAGCTACAAAGTTTCTGGCTCAGCATATAAATTATCCAAGGGAAAATCATATCACCACGGAACAATGTTATTAAACTCACGCTTGGATATTTTGGGCAAATTATTATCCAGAGATGAATCAAAATTAGGTAAAGTCGATTCAAAAACATCCATTGATTCGGTTAGATCGAAAGTAATCAATTTGGAAATGAATGACAAAGATTTCATTGACTCGGTCACTAAAGCATTTGAACAGGAATTTGCTATCGAAGAACTAACCGAAGAAGAGAAGCAAGAGCAAGATGAACAAAATGAATTATTTGGGTTGGCTGATTTTGTCGAGGCTAACAAATCGGTTCAAGTATTAGTAATAGACGAGAGTACACAACTACCACAGGAAATCACCAATACATCCAACGAATTACAAGAATGGCAATGGAGATTTGGCTCGACACCAGTATTCTCCCATACTTTGAACAACGAAGAATTTGGATTTGAAATTCAGTTTACAGTCGGTAAACATGGTTATGTACAAGATTTTGAGATTACATTCCACGAACAACCCAATGAAGATATAATTGCTAGTTTCCAGTTCTTACGTGAATATATTAAAAACAACCAATTAGAGTATATTGGTAGTAATATTGCCGGGTTTATAACACATGATAAGATCAGCGACTGGCTTGGAGAATCGATTGATGGTACCAACTAGAAATGAAGTGGGAAATGATATAGAATGACTATAATAACAATTTATTATTATTATTTTCTATTAACTAACAGTGTCCAATACAACGTAATAATTACAATATACTTGGCCATTATGATAGTTCATATTGATGTTAAAGTTTTTACATCGGTTTGTTGTCCTATCTGCGAATATTAAACTTGATAGGACAGTTGAGTTCAGGAATACTGAGTCCAGTGTACTTTTTTGGTGCTATGTAACATGTACATTCGCCGAGAAGCCCTTTATACGACCCATTTGCTTTACACAACTACAGTATAGAATATTATAGAAAAGTTACATTATCAATTCCGATACGGATTTAGTAACTATATATAGATTACCTTTTTCATAGCATAAAATTGAAACTAAAACGAACATGTATAATATTATTGCAATTACCAGATATAAGAAGCGCCAGTGTAAACCGTAGGGACGTTCCATTATACAACTTCCAATTCACTTGCTCAGCAAGCGTAACTTTAAGTTAATACACTTGATCTAGCGTAATCAGCTGTAGTAATGCACTTCCTCCACAAGAGTTAATCAACTTGCTTCACAAGGGTTAACCCATGATTCCCTTTGTACCCACTAAACTCAGGTTCCTTCCATTCCTTTAAAACCTCTTCATCATCCAATTGATAAACCTCAATCCCCAATTCTCTACAACAATCGACCATTTTACCCTCACCATCTTCCTCACCCCAACCCCATTGCGACAAGTCACCACCTGGACAGGCCGAAATAGCCACGAGCAAGTCCTGTTCGGCAAACAATTCAAAGTAATCATCCTTCTTAGCAGGGCAAGTTTCCATGAAATACTGATCGTATTCATTCAAACCGGTAACTTGGAACACATTAAGCACATCATGGACATCAAATTCAGTTAAACCAAAGGGTAACACTGCTCTGGTTAAATTGGAATGACAATGGAAATCGTTATCGACACCAGCAATCAATTTATCTATATAAGGATCGCACCTGGTTCCCAAAGTATCATGAACTCTTCCACCCCATTCATCGTGTCTAGCCTGTAAAGTATCTTTAGTAATAGTGACCAAAGGTCTTAAATAAGGTAAATTGGACCATAATCTATCGTAAGTACTAACATGGGCCGAATGGATCTGTCTGGTTCTGGCGGCCCAGAACCTTTCACGAGGATTATGGAAATTCCAAATATTCAAATCACATACTTGGGGACCTTGAGGACAAGTGATACGAAACACTGATTTAGCAGGTATTTTAACAGCAATACCAGACCGTTTGGGACAAATATGAGTTTCAACTAATTTCTTGGGAGCTTGGTGAATTGAATCATATAATGACTGGTTAGCATATAATTTCAGACCTGGGTGGGGGTAATATGCTGGTTGTGGTTTTGGTAGGTTGAAAGTAGTTTTGGTAGGGGTTTGCGAAGAACTAGCCATGTTTAATAAGGTGATTTTAGTTTTGGTAATGAACAACGATCGATAGTATTTATATACTTATTGTGCATTATCAATCGGCATAATCTAAACAAAATGCCGATAGATTAGAATGCGCTTCTCGCTAAGATTAACTCCACAGAACAATAAATAGTGCACCACAATTAATATGGCAACATTCAATTCAACCATCACCAACTGATTAATCAATTAACTTACACTATCACCCTAACTCTATATAATATTACTCTATCAATACAATGTTTCAGATCGATTGATCTGAAACAATGCAAGTGTCATAATTCAATTCATCAATCTCTATCTATCTATTGAACTCTTAAACTATACATCTACTATTTTACCAATGACTCTGTCCATCAATGTATGGTTGTTGTAAAATCAATAACGACATTCATTTAAATGTCTCTATTACTTTCAATGTCGTTGTTTTAATAGCCGCTGAAACAAACAAAATGGTTAATGGCGGATACTAGGTTCCGTGGATGTAAGTGGAAAATAAAAAGTGGGTAATCCGGGGTATTCCGGTAATTCCCACCACCAGAGGGGAGAGGAGATTGGTGTGGTATTGTGCGGCTGGAGAGAACCCTCAGTATGAGATATTCTCTTCTACTCCCAGCCGCATGCTCCGAAATAAGGTTTCGTTTTCGGAAGCCAATCCTGGGGAATTGGTGGGGTTGTTAACTATATAAACAATGCCCCAAGTAGATTTTGAAAAAGACCAATTAATTCTTCAATAATGTCTATGTTATCTCGTCGTTGCTTCTCATCTACACCAAAAGTGTTGGTTAACTATGGTTATATCGGTTTAGGCCAAATGGGTCAAAATATGGCCAGACATACTTATGCTCAATTAAAACCAGAAGATAAAATTTATGTTTATGATAATGTTCCAAAAGCTACTATCAGTTTTGTTGAAGCTGTAACTAAATTACACCCAAACCACAAATCGCAAATTGTCCCCTTAACTAGTTTGGCTGATTTCCCCAAACAAGAACCTTTAGATTTCATTGTTACTATGGTCCCTGAAGGTAAACATGTTAAAGCTGTAGTTCGTGAATTAATTGATGAATACAAGAAAACCCCTACAAACCATAAATTAACCATTATTGATTCATCAACAATTTCCATCCCCGAATCTAGAGATGCCGCAGCCATGATTAAACAGGAAATACCTCATTTCGAATTCATTGATACTCCCGTCTCCGGTGGTGTTGCCGGTGCTAGAAAGGGGACTTTGACTTTTATGGTTTCCAAAGAATCCAATGATTTAATTACACCTGAATTGACTACTTTACTCGGGTATATGGGTAAAAATATCTTTGCCTGTGGTAAAGAATCTGGTTCCGGTTTGGCTGCGAAATTGGCTAACAATTATTGTTTGGCTGTCACTAATTTAGCTGTTTGCGATTCTTTCCAATTGGCTAAAGCGTTTGGTTTGGATTTGAAGAAGTATGCTGAAATTATTGCTGTATCCACAGGTAAATCTTGGGCTTCAGTCGATAATTGTCCTATTCCTGGCGTTTACCCTGAAGCACAATTACCTGCAGATGTTGACTACGCCGGTGGGTTCGTCACCAAGTTGACCAGAAAGGATTTGACCATTGCCATGGACTGTGCTCAAGAATACGACAGAGCGTTGTACTTAGGTGACACCGCAAAATATTGGTATGATAAAGCCTGTGAGCGTGAGGATTTAGCGAATCGTGATTTGGCTGTGTTGTATGAATATTTGGGTGAATTGGAAAAGGCCAAGGATGGGAGTTTGGTTGATACTCATTTGGCGAAGAAATAAGTCAGCTATAACCGAGCGTATAAACCGAAGGTTTATTAGCGAGGTTTATTGGATGAATGTTGATTAATCTGAACGTTGATCAATCTGGGATTTATCAACAAATGAACCTTTGGGTTTCTTTTAAAAAGTGTGAATTTTAACGTTTTATTATGCTTATAACCACATATTTATGTTTATAGGTGACGAAATATAAAAAATGTAATTAAAACCAAGTTTTGATTCATTTTATGATAAAAGTATGCTTGTGATTTATAGAATGTTTATAGATTTGAATAAATATTCATGGTGATGATGAATGACAGGTGAATTCGCTAGAATTCGCCAGGTTTCAAAAGAAGAATAGGTGATTTCCACTGGTAATTCTACAGATGATGGAAATATCTTCAGTCTTTCAGTCCATCCTCTGAAGCTTTTATTTGATGGGATTTGTAACAGCCATTCTAGCTTTTTAGGTTGGTAAGATTAATTGAAGCTTTGAAATCACATTGCTGCTATAGTTATAACGATTATCGCTATCAATTTGATTTAAAATTAATGCATTCCATTCAGTTTTGAATTGACTTATGAATTGAACCTCTCTTTCTATCGTTGAAGATACCTCTCATCCACACTACATTTTCTACAACGCTACTTTTCAGACATTGAATTGAAATATACTAATCACAAAATATCAAATTCTATAACACATAATTTCTATTAAATCCAGCTAGCTCTTCTGTCGTTCCACGATCGGCATCGATTCTCAGCTCTCCGCTAGAATTATCATCAAAACTTTGTATGACACCAAAACTCTTTTGGCGTGCTTGATTAATATTTGCTGAATCAACGTTCGGTACACCCTCATTCAAATCCATATCTCCTTCATTTTCTTGGCTTCGTTGCTTTCGAAGACGTGGGTTTCGAATGTTCGCCAAATTATTCTGGACACTGTATTCACTAGAATCACCTAAATCCATAATTTTTGTTGATGTCAATCTTCTGGAAGGATCAAACAATAAAGAACCAACGGATGTATTGCCTAGATTGTTACTTATACTATGTGTTGGGGCGAATGACGATGTAGACATCGTTAACAAAGGTAATGTTTGGTCTAATTCACCATTGAAATCAGATCCAATGGATGAGATCGATGATCTCCGTGAGATACTTCCTCTTCTTGAGCGCATGATTGGTGAAGTTGAAGTTGGTGCCTGTAAAGGGGATGGGAAATCAGCAATATCCGATTCATCAATTGTTTCTTCAAATTCTTGTGTCCGTTCGTCTTGTGTCTCTACTTCTTGGGTCTCCGTAACTGGGTCAGCTTCGTCGTGGGGAGGTGACTGATTATTGAATTGAAATGTTGGTAATGGATAATTATGGGATACAGCGGGCATTTCCTGTTTTAAAACACGAGGAGGTTCATTTTCAGTCAATGAAGAAATTGTCCGTTGCCCAGCCGGACTCGCCGCATGTAATCTCATTCTTAATAATTCTTGAATTGGGATTGTTTCATTATTTCCAAACGTTAGAGGCAAGCTATCATTATCGTCCTCGACATCATTAATTCTCAATGGAGACATTGAAAATTCTTCTTCATACGCTGGAGGTAAAGTATTTGCTATTGGAGGCGGTGTATCGCCCTGAACAAACGGTGGTGGGTTGACTGAAGGTTTTCTTATAAGGTGAATTGGCCGAGAAATTGGAGTAACCATTGGAGAATATGGGGTAGCCTGTGGTGAATGTAATAATGGATTCAAATCTTCAGGATCTGGTTTGTATAAATTAGCATCTAGATGCATGT
Source organism: Candida sp. Y128-05E (assembly GCA_037042355.1). NCBI lineage: Eukaryota > Fungi > Ascomycota > Pichiomycetes > Serinales > Debaryomycetaceae > Candida > Candida sp. Y128-05E. The sequence goes on along the minus strand of JAXQKE010000059.1, from coordinate 30,385 downwards.
CAGCGTCTCTGTCAAATGGCTCTTCATTACCTGTACTTGTGCCAATATGTCTGAATACTGGTTCAACACTAGGAGCAGTACTATGAACGGAATTGCCTCTTGTATGTCTACCAAACGTATTTGACCTTGATCTTACCTGCCTGTCCATATCCACTGGTATAACACCTGGCGATACCGGAGGAGTGGCGGCGAAGGAATAATCTGGCAAGTCTATCAAGTCATCATAAACTGGTAACAAGGTATTACCATGGGCTGCCAATGGAGACAATATATGAAGAGGAGAGTCAATGGAAATTTCATAATGTTTTCTCTTTTCGGGGTTTTCGGGATCAGTCTTGGAGATCCTTAGGCAAATCTTGATCCAATGATGGACTTGGATATTTTCAAATGACGTATCAGGGTTAATCTCAGCGCCGGGCTTTTGTAATTTTGAAGGTATAAACAATTGAAATTCCAACTCTTTATTGAGAATATCATCGTTATTTTCGTCATCGCCAATTGGCGTATCATTAGATACGTCACGTAAGGGATCTTTGGCTAGCAAAGAGTTCCCCTTAGAAGCTTTATGTTCTAATAATAAGTATTTATGTGGAGGTTCCAAACGATGCACTTTTTTATTTTGACAATAGTATTCGATATTTTCCAGAATGTAGACACGTATACGGTGGACCTTGACTTTACCAAAAAGTGGAACAAATCGGATAGCAAGGGGTAAGTATGAATTGAGGACGACACTTTTGGCACCAATGACGATATCGTATTTCAACTGGTCTTCCCATTGACGATTGATAATGATTGGTTCGTTCTCCTCTGTATCAAGGAATGAGGGTGACCTAACAACTTCTATAGGATACTTAGCAGTAATGTTTGATTTGAATGCCCCTAATCTAGCAATATTAACTTCAAGATAATAAAATACCGAACCAAAAGTGACCAGACAAGTTTCGGGAACCGACGCTTGTAGAGGATGTTCGAAATTGTAAATGTAATCACCTGCAGCAAAGTATCCTGCCTCACCTATACCTGATAACGAATCATTTGAATTTGATTTCTTCAAAAACGACGGTGATAAACTTCTGGTAAAAAAGTTGTTACTGACACTAAGACTAGATACACTTTCGGCAACACTGGTCAGCGGAGATAAAGGTACAGTAAACTTTGACTCCTGATCACGAAAGAAATCGGCTCCGTTATTTATTCCGGGTTGACCCATTTGATAAAAGGGCCAAGTATGGCTCACGACATCATTAACCTCAGAATATACAGTTTTCTTAGGGGGAATCCCCTCTGGCCAGTCAGTTCTCTGGAACCCTTTCAACACCAACTGAATCGATCTTATTTTCTCCGGTTTCAATATTCGTACAAATAAAGACCCTCTTAACAACGCCGGGGGTCTCGAATCGTAATCATGGGCATCAAACCCTTGTACGAATAAACACTTTTCACTTGGAACCACATAGACTTCAATAGAACCTGTTTTAACTAAAGCTTCGTCGGGTAATGTCGGTATCAATGCGTCATCAACAGTGCCTGCTGAAGAATTGACTGCTGGAGATAGCGTAAGCTGAGAAGCTGGAAATAAAGGTGAGTTAGGTACCTGCATTGGTTTCTATATATCCCACTCCTTTAACACTTGTAAAAGGAACTCTAACAAAAGATCCTAAATAAGAATATATTTGTAGTGACAATTTTAGTTTACCAATCTCATTATCATCGCACTGGAGAACAAAAGCCTAGGCTTTAAATTTTTCAAATCTTAGAAGACAATTTTACATTTAGCTATAAAATGAAGATACGACTCTTAACCAGCAGAATTCTAAGTAGACTGATACTGTCTTCCCATCCCCGTGTTAGATCGCTCGTTTCTGAACAGAAGCAGCTTCTAGCTAAGACCATACAGGCAGTCGAAAACTCCATCGCTGGAGAGTCTGGATCAGTCAACCATGCCAAATTACACCCTCAAAGTTATTGTGGGGTCCACACAATGTATGGTTGGGGGTTGGTACCCGTATGGTTATTTGGAGATAAAACCCTTGAACAAATTAATCGATTTCTACTTTACAAATATGGTGAATCTAGTAAACTCGATAAGTTGCAATTGCAGCTTGCTATAGATTCTTGGATCACTGATGATGAAGCAGAGTATATTTCTGATTATCATCGGAAACCACCAAAATCAGTGAGAGAAAAGAAAGAGGAGGAACAAAAAGAGATTCTAAAAATGCAAAAGGAAGCTAAAAAGAAATCACCTAAAGAGAAAAAGGTACCAAAAGAGAAGCCGGTACCTGAAGATTTACCTTTTGACAAAAAGTTTCGGAGCTATATTCATAAGGAGATACTGGGCCTTAGGAAGTCTGGTGATTATTCTGGTACTGTTGAATTGACTTTCCCCGATGTTGAAGTAGATATCGATGAATGTTTGAGACTATACAGTGTAAAATTGCGCTTGCTCCCTCGTAATTTGACTATCGATTACCAGGACGCAACACCACACCCAAAACTAGAATATATCGATGAAACTGATGCACCAAAGACCGATTATGACAATTATGTCGACCCTGAAATTGGCAGAAAGGTGACGAAGATTGAAGGATACAGATACTTCTGGGCCTATAATCTTCCCAAGTTTTCTGGTTGGCCCCAGGATATGGCTCTCAAGTTCATGGCCACTGAATGGAAACTGGTAACTCCAGTCGACCAAGAAAAGTTCACCCACAAGTATGTGCAATTATCACAGAAAGGTATCTCCCTTCTGGAGGTGGTCGCAGAGACTTCACCGGCTGCGAAGGTACGCTTTTCTATGAGAGGGGCACCTCCGAAAGTCACATCACAGGGTGAAAAGAAGGTGCCAGCTGCCAAAGTAAAGAGGACAAAGAAAGACGAATCACAGATTGAAGAGAAGGTGACACCTAACAAAAGAGGGAGACCAAAGAAAGACGCATCATAAATTAAAGAGAAGGGGTCATCTGGAGAAACAGACTTCACAGATTGAAAAGAATGTGTCATATTGCAAGAGAGTGACACACTTATTAAGTAGAAATCGTTACCAGAAGGAAAGTCTTTTTACCTAGTGTTTGGAACCATGTTACCAAAGAGATAACTCGGCTTAAAAGGGTTCCTCTCGATGGTACAGTTGAATTGACTTTCCCCGCGTGTTGACGTCGATGTCGATAAAAGGTAGGGGCCAACTTATAATGGAGAAAGAGTAAATAATGGAAATCTTATAGACAAGGGAATATTAAAGTTATTCAGAATTCCAATATTGACAAATATTAGGTCTGAATAATCTACATGATATTTCCACAGCATCGGATGTAAATAGTAATGCATATATGGATACATATCCAAATTAAAACTAAACTATACTTCTCGTGAAAATTTACAATGGTTTTCTGTAATTTGAGTTCCACTACACTTTCTCACCAAAGGTTTAGTGATAGAAGGAAACTATACTCTAGTTTTAAATATATCAGTATACACAATATCCTGCAAAAGCGCGTATATCCTAACAAAACCCACAGCCTTTTTGTTTGGAAAGACTCTAAAAGTCACACATGGCTGCAAAAAAAGCATACATGTAAATTTTATCCATAATCACCTTGGAAAACATGTAGATGATGATTTAGGTGATCACTTTTGTGAATTGTTTGATTCATATTGATATTTCTCTTGCACAAGTACCTTCCCCCATCAAGTAACACCAATTCGCATACTACCCAAAAAGGAAGTCTACATTTTAGACAATCGAAACGGTTTCGTTTACCCGGGGGAGAAGCATATGAAATAACCAATGGAAGTAAGTATAATTGGTGAAAATGAACAGATGGTGGATTGCTATGAACTATTTGGTAGCTATTTGTTTGCAGTAAAACGTATATCTCTTACTTACTCAATAACCTTCTCAGTTCTCTTCATAATTTTCAATCTGGTGAGTTACCTCGGTTCTTTAGCGCATACCCCAGAAATCGCAAGTGACAGATTTAAAATAGTAAAATACATTTTATCTCTTCTTCTTGATAACAACAACACCATGGTTCTTGATTTGGTTGTATACCACCCTACCTATGCTAAATTACTTAGATTCTTTGACTCTGGTCCTAGAAGAGAAAAATCTTTCAGATTGGTCGCTTATCTTTCGAGATTCTTAGCTTACTATGCTCAAAGACAAGGTTACCCCTTGTCCGCTGTTACCAAGCTTATCAGTTTAAAGACTAATGCTACCTTTATGAGAAAAGGTTTGAGATTCTTAAAACCTTTGAATCATTTGGAAATTGCTGCTAAATTATACGACAACAAGAATGTCGAATTCAGATGGGCCAACATCATTAGAAACTTGTGTCTTGCTGGTTACTTGACCTTGGATTCTGTTGTGTGGTTCAAGATGATGGGTTTGGTTGACTCCAAGAAATTCCCCAACATTGCTAAACATGCTACTTATCTTTGGTTATTTGGTTTGATTGCCGGGTTGGTCAATGGTTTACAGAAATTAGCCAGCTACAAGTCGTACCAATTGAATAACGAAAACGAAGATAAAGCTAAGTCTATTGATGCGCAATTGTACCAAACTAGAAGAAAATTGCTCTGGGACGCCTTGGACACTTTCATTGCCTTGAACTTGACTGGTTACTTGCACTTCACCGAAGGTGATATTGGTTTGGCTGGTACTATTACTTCTATTATGGGTTTGAATGACTTGTGGGCTACTGCGTAAATACCCTCCACGTAGTGGCTAGTATTTACATTTGATTTTAATAAATCTTATATAAACAGTTCATCGTTTCCTTTATTTATCATTATCCTAGTATAGCTTGAAGTTATTTATTTATTTATCATTATATTTGTATACTTATATGTTAATAAACTAGAAAAGTATTGAAGTCGGTGTAAATTATAGTTGTAGCATCCTAGTAGAATTGGAATGAAAATTATCAATGTTCGGCCCCGAAATATTTTAGCAATACTATGGTTGCGTAATCGGGTTACAATATTCACGGCAAAAAGGTAGTTTCAGATTCACTGAGATTCGGTGACGTCAATAATGTACAAGGTACAGAGTAAGATACTGGGAGAAAACCGTAATATTCAGCAACAGTCCTAGAAATCGAACTTCATTTATAATTTGTTTACCCGCATTAATAGATTCACCAAGTTTTATTATTAGGATACATCCATTATACTTTTCACACCAAACCTATATATCAATTATAATTGATCGTAATATTTCCCTGTGGTCTTAATCTTAGTTTACATATACCCTTCTCAATCTCGCTGCTGAATACCATTTCAGACAAATCACTTCCAGACTATCATACAGACAAGGAAAAAGTCAATCTCGACACCAATCATCGGCTCTAAACACTTCATCATTATTCTCTAAATAGCATCAATGTTAATGTATATGAAGTTGGAGGAATGAGGAATATGATCTGTTCACTAGTGTACATTACGATCCATTTCCTGTTACCAATATTTACGATTTCTCTCCAGAACCTAGGGGTTTGCTAATTTCAGATCGACAACATTTAACCAAGATTGCACCTCTAGTTTGCACAAAACACGTATAATCTATGGTTTCATATCCATTAGTTGCATACATTCTATTCCCTTAACCATTTAAAACCATTTATGTTAATATAATTCATGTATTCTTCCTTTCATTCTCCACACCATTATAAAACCCATTCCAGTAATATTTCATCACCAACTGTTTCAACTCCAATTCCAATTCCTGAACATTATCTTGACCATCAATCAATTCACTTAGTATGGGAATATCTTGTGAAATATTGAATATTTCTCCCTTTTCCAAATTTTCTTCCTCCAATCCACTCTTCAATACCCTGTAACTCTTGAATAGTCTCTCCCAACTCTCATCTATCCTCTGTTCAGTCTCTCCTTTAACCATCTCTTGTTTACTTCCATTTGCAACTTGTTCTGCACAGGAGAAAATAATTGCGATGGATTGAATTTTGCAACTAGATATTAAACCTATAACTAGATCATCAACTAACAATGTCTGAGAAGGTGGAACAGGTTAGGATACACATTGGTAATGTATCTCCTAAGTTGTATGAGAGTCAGGCAACTTTAGCTACTCGTATAGCCAAGTTTGGTAAAGTAGTTTCTGAGATAACCTTCCATACAAAACCTTTACAAGATCATTATTTTGCATATATAACTATGGAGTTGACTAATAGTCAATTTGATAAGTTGAAAGGGGCTTTCAACGGTATGCAATTCATGGGGATGAAATTAACTATAAGTAAAGCTAAAAGTAATTGGCAGGACAGTTGGGTTAAAGATAATAGACGTCAAGAGTCTATAAAACGTGAACGTGAAACTAGAGATCAAGTTGATCATGCGAAAAGAATAAGAATAAAAGAAGCTACCACTCCATATAAAATTAATTCTATTACAGATGAAATTATTGCCCCTTCTACAATTACACCAAACAAATCTTGTTATGGTTACCAAATCTCGAACCATACATATAATGATATGGCAGGTAACACTAAGAATAAACCTCCGGCTCATCCGTTAGTAGGATCTAATTCTTATGGTGCCTGGACTACAACTCCTATAAATAGTACTTCAACTCAACAATATTCTAATATTTCTGGTGGGTCTGAATTGATCAAAGGTAGACATAGAAAAACACCCCGTCCTGCCGAACATTTTATCAAACGACAGCAAACAATGAGAATTTTGATTAATGGTGAATTGAAACAGTTGAAAAGTTATAAACAGAAATTATGGGGGTATGAAAAGAATAAGACCTTACAGGATTTGACATTTAGGTTTGTCGATGGGAAATGGAGATCTGGGGATAACCATATTGTTGATACTAATACTACAGTGAAGAAAATGACTTGTGGTATTAATGGTGAAATTGCCGCAAATTATGGTAAAGACATAGGCGCCGACGAGTCGGCTACTAACGAAGAATCCACCCTGTTGATTGAGGAGGCCCAGAAAAATAAAGCTGTCTTAGCGTCATTATTAACGAAATACGATTTCGATAAACCGTTGGAAGTCGAGGAAGATCCCCTTGGTATTCTTGGTATAGAAAAAGAAGATATCACCTACGATGCTAAAGGTAGACGGAAGGTCGCCCATTACGATTATGAATTGAAGGGTGGGATTGGATCAGATGACGAGGATTTTGAAATGGTGGAAAATCCAGAGGATGTTATCGAGTCTTACGTCCAGAGTGCTGAAAGACCCAAAGATGAAGTCTATTATGATGAGGATGACGAAGGAAATGATCTTGATTTGGATATGTTGGGTCAACAATATACTACTGAAGCTATCAAGGAAAAGTATGATGAAAATCATGAGACCGCCCAAGTGATGGAACCAAAAGAAGTAACTGAAGATATTCCAAAAGAAGTCATTCAAACAGAAGATAGTGATGAAGACTCTGAAGATATAGTACCTTCTGAGGATGAAGATTCTGACGTTGAAGTTGAACAAGTAGATGAAAAAGTAGAAGCTAATCTCGAATCCGAAGATGAATTCATACCCACCTTTGGCAAATCTGAAGTCATCATCAATAACACTGAAACCTTGAGATCTTTATTCAACCCCAATGATACCACAGAAACCAAACCCGAAGGGTTCAAATTAGCTCTTGCTGAAGACGATGAAGATTTCGACGAACAAAAGGAAATCGACGCCAAGAAGCAAAATGAGTTATTGAAACAAATTAAGAAACAACAAGAGGAAGAGTTTATCAAACAACAATCAACCAAATTTGGATTATTCTGGAGTCATTTTGATTCGCATTTCTTACAAACTCAAACGCAGTTAAGTAAATTCGGTACTTCAACTGATAATGTTAAATTACCCGGTGAATCGGACGCAATTGCCACCACAGCTGAGAATGCAGATGAATCCAATTATGAAAAATGGTTCTGGAGCATGAGAGGGGAGATTTCTCGTGAATGTAAAAGAAGAAAGCGAGATGTCACCAGAATCTTTAGAAAGAAGTCCAAGAAGTCCACCATTGTATAAATATATAATAAAGCATAGATATATAACATAAGTCTTACATATATCATA
>JAXQKE010000059.1:0-22224 GCA_037042355.1 Candida sp. Y128-05E | reverse complement strand
ATTAATAAAAATATCATCAATAACGTCTTATCTTCAATTCGCGATGGTTGAAAAATGTTAGGGTGCAAAATATATCATAATTAATAAAAATATCATCAATAACGTCTTATCTTCAATTCGCGATGGTTGAAAAATGTTAGGGTGCAAAATATATCAACTACTAACAATATGACTGATAGGGTAGAAGGTACACCAAGGAAGGAACCACCTCCATTTACGCTTGCTAATGTTACTCAAGACGTGTTGGACGGAATCCACGCTTTGCTTTTCAATTCATTTACTAAAAGAATAGTTGCACCTTTAATTGTTATGTTGACATCAATGATTTGTAAAGTTATTATTGCTAAAGTCGCTTACACCGAGATTGATTTCTCAACATACATGCAACAGATCCATTTGATCAACGAAGGAGAGATTGACTACAATTTCATTGAAGGTGATTCTGGTCCCATTGTCTACCCAGCCGGGTTTGTGCAAATATACCAATTTATCAATTGGTTGACTAATGAAGGTACAGATATTTATGCTGGACAATTGCTTTTCAGTTACTTGCTTACATTTACAAACTTACTAGTATGTTGTGTTTTTGGTTCGGTTGAAAACTTCCCTCCTTGGCCATTATACATGTTAATCATGAGTAAACGGTTATTTTCAATCTATGTATTGAGATTATTCAATGATTGTTTCACTACTGCTGCGATGGTTGGGGTCACTCTCTTGTTGCAGCAAGCTTCATACTGGTATTCCACCAGCAATTTGATTTCATTCCTTTTGACATTTTTAGCGGGTGATCTTTTCAGTGTTGCTATTTCAATCAAAATGAACGCCCTCTTGTATTTACCAGCTTTCATCATTGTATCTTACTTCTTAGTGGGGGAGAATATCTTGAAGTTTGTATTGGTGTTACTAATCATACCATTTGTACAGATTATGATGGGGTGGAAGTTCTTATTACCTGCATTTGATGATGAAATGGCCAGCACCATACGTTGGAATTATATTAACAATGCCTTCAATTTCAAAAGAAAGTTCTTATACGAATGGACAGTGAATTGGAGGTTGTTAAACGAAGAGACATTTTTAAGTGACAACTTTGCTTCGTTATTATTATTACTCCATATTGCCGTGTTATTATTATTCATTTTCACAAGATACTTGCATCCCAAGGTTATTGGTAAATCATTTTCACAGCTTGTTTTAGATGGTTTCAAGCCAAAATCGACAATCTCCACTGTCAATCTTTTTGTCGACCCTCAAGTTGGCCCTAGACTTGTATTATTGGCAATGGCAACTACTAATGTTATTGGTGTTTTATTCTCAAGATCATTGCATTATCAATTCCTCTCGTGGTATTGCTGGCAATTACCGGTTTTGTTATATGCCACAAATTGGAATTTTATTGTTTGTTTCTTAGTTTGGAGCGTCCATGAATTATGTTGGAACGTATTCCCATCTACACCCATCAGCTCATTGACTTTAATCACCATTCTTTCAGTAGTCATAGTTTCTGTGTGGAATAATACCAAAGTATGGTTTAAACCTGTCGACCAAGTTAAAAAAGACGAATAATTTATTGTTTATATTACATCTACATAGAAAATACTAATGATTTCATATAATTAATACATTTGAGTAATGCTGTCTCAATATTTAAATGTACTGTAGTACTAAAAGCTTTATTATACAGAATATTATCGTTTTGAAAAGAATTGAAATATGAAATTAGAATTGTATTTTTGAAGCGTTTAATCGAAAACTTCACTCACCATTCTCAATAGCATCCACATTCCCCCAATTGAAACCTCCAATACTATCACCTAATGCGCTATCCGTATTACCAACCAAAAATTGATTAAAGTCGAAATCTAAATCATTACTACCATTACTGAAATAGTTTTGGTTATCGCTACCAGAGCCGGCAATTATATCCACTGTAAACATTGAGTCTTTCGCCAAGGGATCATCAAATGAGGATGAAGGAGGAGCCAATGTTTCTTCTTTTGTCTCAGGTTTCTCAGTTATAGATTTCTCTTTCTTGAGATTGCTTGTGACATTCTTGTACTTACTTGTTGAATTAGCAAGTTTTCTAGGAGATTCAGGCGTCGAAGAACTCTTTCGTTTCCTCTTTGATGGATCATTAGCTGGTTCAGACGTAGGTGTTAATGGTGTAGAATAATCTTTCTTGATCAAGCTTGGAGTGTTTTGAGAATTTGAAGGACCATTGGTTGTAGTGGCTGCAGCAGAACTACCAGTAGTACTTGCTTTCCTTCCCCTCTTAGGCGCTTGATCTTTCTTCTTCTTACTGCTAGCGGCGGTTGAAGATACGTTAGCGTTAACAGATGGTGACGGTTTGTTATTAACAACGGGTGAATTACCAGTAGTATGAGGAGATGGATTTTGTGCGTTTTGTGGAGAGTGGTTCATTCCCGCCATATTAATTATCTTCTGAGCTTGTGGTGGTATTTGACCTTGTTGCTGTTGCTGGTGGAGCTGTTGTTGAAGTTGCTGTGCACCTTGTTGGTGTTGCATCTGCATTTGACCCTGCATATTTGGCGGCATCATCGCTGTTCCTAAAGCAACATTAATATCAGCATTTGAATTGCTCCTAGCTATATCCAACCGTTTCTTGTTCTGTTTTTCTAATAGCATCAATTGGTTTTGATAATCTTGCAAAGCGTTCATATTTTTACCATTTGGATTTATGATTGCTTGTTCCTTTGGTGTTCCATTTCCATTGAACATTACCGGGCTACCTTGGCCCATTTTACTAACGCTGTTCATTCTCATGTTGTTGTACGGTTGATTCATCATCATACCAGCTTGTTGCATATTGAATTGTTGCTGTTGAGGATGTTGTTGTTGTTGAAGTTGTGGGTGTTGCGGATTTTGCAGAGGGTGTTGAACTGGAGGTTGTTGAGGTGGACCATTCATTTGATTTGGTTGGTTGTATGGATTCAATTGAGATGACCTTTGGTTATTGGCAGGTGAGTTATTAGTCGAACCGTCATTAGATTTGCCTTGACTTGATGGCCCCTGGCTACCTGGCATGGGCCCCTGAGCAGTTGGCGAATGCTGCTGTGATGCTTGTTGAGGATGACCCTGTTGAGCTGCAGCGGCTTGTTGTTGTTGTCTCAAGTTGTTCATTTGTTGTTGAGCACGTTGTTGTTGATTCTGTTGCTGGTTTGCATTTTGCTGTTGTTGCTGTTGCTGTTGCTGTTGGTTGAAAAACATTTGCTGTTGTAGAGTCATGTTGTTTGAAGCAGCAGCCATATTCATCTGTAGCTGATGTTGCTGCTGCTGTTGGGGATCACCATTTATTCCAGGCATCATTTGACCCATTGGCGGCTGATTTGGGTTTTGTTGTTGAGGGTGGGGATGTTGTTGACCTTGGGCTTGGTTTTGGGCTTGCTGTTGGGCTTGTTGTTGCTTCATAAGCATTTGCATAACATATCGTTGTTGTTGCGGATCCATACCAGGTTGTAATTGAAACGGCCCATTCGGACCTCCAGGTCCAGCAGGAAGAGTACCCCCAGGGGTTGGTGGAACATTAACAGGAATTTGTGGTGGTCGGTTCGAGTGGTTCATTTGAGATTGTTGTTGTTGTTGGAGCTGTTGTGCGCTCAATTGTTGTTGCGAGCTTGTCCTTGTGGCTGCTGTTGTTGTTGGAACTGATTAATATTGTTAGCCATTAATTGGGGATTCATTTGATTAGCATTAGCATTATTATTATTGTTTGTATTAGTTGCAGGAGTATCAGAAGTAGCGCCATTATTATTAATATTAAATTGCTGAAAATTTGCAAACGGATTTTCTTGCTGTTGTCTTTGCTTCAATAATTGCAACTGATAATATTGCGATGCCAATGATTTATTGATGTTGCCATTATTGAAGGAGGGGCTATTGGGGTTATTTGAATTTGGGTTTTTCGCTTGGTAAACGTCCCAAAAAATTTGCCACCATTCATACAAGAACCCTTGAGGCGAGTCCATAGATAAACTTAACTGCGGCAAGTTATTATCATATTGGAACTGATGGTTGGGGGTGTATGCTTGTGGGGATAAATTGGGGGAATTTGCGTTTGTTGGGTCCAGTTTTGTCGGGATATCAGCTTCATTGACGAATATTTTCGCCGTATTGATCAATCGTGATTTGACCAAGAAATCATAGATATATGTATTTAGCAATTGTTTCGGGCTTGAAGCCTGATGATCACTAATTTTTGTCGAATTATCAATTGTGCCTTGAAGATTAATTTTTAATAAATTCGTCGACGAATTAGAATTAGAATTTGGTTGGGAGGCTTTGATGGATGATGAGTTGGTAGATGAGTTATTTGAGTCCATGGTAAAAATGATAAACGAAAATTAAAACGAGAATTAAATAACCAAGTGTCCAATAAAAACTAAAACCAAAAAAATCAACACAATAACCGAATCGTCCAGACGAGTGTTAATAAAGACCAGCGAGTATATCTAGCAGAAACTCTCGATAAAATATCTAGCAAAATTCTCGAGATTAGTTTTGTTTATTGCTTTTTTTTAACAAAAACAATAGTATAAACTCTACCAAAATCTAGGTTCAATAGCAAAATAAAATAACCAGTGGTAAACACAAACAAATCCTCGAATATACCTTGAATAAACCTTGAATAAACTTTGTTTATGAATATTATCTATAATATCCTAACTAGTTTCTTGTTTGTTTCAATGACAAATAGTAAACCAATCAATCAAGAATGCTTTAGTATTAGTTATGTGATGATAAAGCAAATAGTATTAACCCACTAAATATCTCCTCTGAGTAAAAACCAGTATATTTACAACCCAGAAGCAAGATAAAAAAAAACAGTCGAGGTTAAGTGCTTTGCAAAGTCCTCTAGCTTTTGAAATGCAGGGGGGTATGTATTCCACCTGTATATATGCTTTGCTTTATGTACTTCCAGTTAAAACCAAGATAAGCTATGTCTATGGTTAATGATTACTGGGGTGGTTTAAGCTATGGGTTGATAAAATATTATCATTTACTTTTTTCCAAGCCAAAAAAAAAGAATCGAAAATTAAATCCGATCGTACTGCAGATAAGCTTCGAGGGTTGATTGCTTAATTGGGCAATTCCAACCAGACACTCTACCAGCAACTAAAGAGACAAAGAGATAAATAGACAGAGAGATACAGGGGAACAATACATAGTGAAAGGATACACAGAGATACAATACACAAACAAGTATACTCACAACCAGACAAATAACTCACACGCACTATCTCCATTCTATACAGTAGACCCTGGCATAGACGCAACCAATCACCAACAACAGCATTTACTGAAACCGAGAGATTCCGTTGGAATGACGATTCGGTGGCAATGATGAGTAATGGCTAGTTGGCAAACGATACTAGTATACTTCATTCATTCTATTTCTATATCTATTTATTTGTATGTTAACAATACTTCTAATCTCCTATTACTTTAACTTTACGATATAATCTCATTGTTGGCTTTGTCGATGGCGCTAAAATACATAAAGTAAACCATAGAAGTTTCGGTATGACAAATATTTACTAAGCATTAGAAGTATTGCCGAGTTATTTCCATCACGTTTTTTTAAACCATACTAAATAAACTTGCTAATGATCTACTGGTAGTTTATTGTTTACTGTAATATTATATTATAATATATTGTTATATCTCATCTTATACTACGTATTTCATATCCTTTTAAGAAGTAAGTTTAAGGTTGCTTTGATGGATCGCCTCGTTCATTTTCCTTATCGCAGGGTATTTTTATTTTGTAGCCCTGTTTCACTTTGGGCAATGTTCTAGAAGCACACATTCAATGTCGCTTAAGTACACTTATTACCACATTATTTCCTCCTAACCCGGTATTTACAAGTATATTAGATTGGATTTGCTTACTGTAGATTAAGTTCAACCGTAAAACCCTATCTGGCGTACCGTTTACAGTAGCCTACTGCCAAAACCAAACAGGGGTTCACTTGTCATATCTTTTGAGGTAGCTGCAAACGACCTACATAACAATTGGTTTATAAAAAACAGTTCATATCAGCCTGTAGAGAAGGCTAGGACGTATTCATAACTCTAGTCCTCGAGCTACCATTTCCTATTGAGACTTCGTAAGCGCATTCAATTTGGGAGAAGTAAAAGCCGATATTGGGGCGGATTACGGAACACCGAGAAATGTAACATATAACCACATTTTATCTTGCTCTATTAACTTACAGATCAATAAACTATGACTCAAAGAAATCTCCCTGTAACGAAGCATTTTCTCTCAACTCCATACTAATTAATATATACATTAACCGCTACCTATTAGCAACTTAGTTTAAGCATTCACTTCGACCAGCGGACATTACAGTTTTCAGAAATGCAACTGGTGTCATTTATTCCTGGGTATCACAATTTATATCAAACTTACTGTGCTATTTTGAGATAACTAAAAGACAACATTAGTCTAAGTTACCAGAAAGAAAGATTTTGCTTCCTTCCGGGTAAAATGGTTTAAAATGCAAATTATTCTACAGCTCCTCTTTCATGTAAACATTACATCTAATATAAACTTTTAAATAATATAAAAAAAAACATTTTAATTAAAACAGCATCTAACGTGCATTTCAATCTCCATTCCCAATAGGGATATAACACAATCCATAAAACCAAAGAAACTAATTAAACCATGATACACATGAATAATTAACTTTTACCCCCGATAAATAATAACAAAAATAATAATAAAAAAAGAAAAATGATAATACAATATAACATTTTGAAAACTCATTAATTGAATTAAAAAGCAAACAAGTTTTAATTGAAAATTGAAAAATCATAACTCATCCAATAAAAATGAAAGTCTCGAGAAATATTCACTTGGCAAATTCTCTTTCCAAGTATCAATCAACCATTATCCCCAAACAGTATTTGACTTATTGTTCCAGATACTATTGGAAATATTATCTAGATTCACCTCATATTTATTCAAAGTGACGGGTTTAAACGGATCAAATTGAGTTGACTTTTCGAAAATTCCCAGTTCGTGCGACTGAGAACTTAAACTACCCCACGTTAAACTTGGCGAGGGTGATAACGGAGTTAAAGTGGTAGATGATGCTAAAGATGAGTTAAACACTTGGCTGGCTTGGCTGGCTTGATTAAGAGGTAATACAGCTTGCTGTGATACCTCTTCATTCCTTGATATTTGCTGATAATTAGTATTATTAAAATAAACATTCGCATTATTTTTATTATTGTTATTCCCATAATTTACATATCCTTTTGTATGCCCATTTCTATACCCTTTCCTGTTAATTCTATTATACCCTTTTGATTGACCTTCAATCAACAATTTAGTAATAACTTCTTTTTGACCTGCAAAAGCTTCATTAATAAGCTCTCTTTTTGGATATAAGTCTGTCATAGTATTCTGTTATAGTACAAATATATAAAACTCCTGTTCAGCAGGAATTAGAAAAAAAAACCAATAACCTTCAGTTAAATAAATCTTTGGTATTTAATAATTTTCGTAATGACAATGAACTTGCTTTTTTTTTTTTATTTTTTATTTTTTGCTTTTTTTTAGGCGCTACCATTTGTAGGGAATTAACTACTATAGTTGGAATGGATATAGATTTATATAAGATATTTAATCAAGTAAACATTTTGAGGTAAATCAACTAACACCTTTTGACTTAATTTATTAGCTTTTACTATTTTAAATTTATTATGCTTTCGTCTAAACTATTTTCTTACCTAATATTTAAGATTATCAAAAGCTACAATTATTATAGTTAAATTATCTTCATCAACTAACCATTTAGTTGATTGGAAATTAGTTTTAATTTTATTTGATTTTCTATATATATATATTTCCCTGTTGGTTTTCACATTGGGACTAATCGTAGTGTACATCTTATTTATATTTATTTATTATCCTATTAGAACTTTTGGTAGTATACATTGTTACTATACATGGTTTCAAGTTAGTCCATACAAAAATGACGATTCTAATGTACATTATGGGACTATATCTTCTAGACTATATCTTCTAGACTATATCTTCTAGACTATATTTTCTGCCAAGCTAGCTTGCGCTAGCTTATCTTCTACGCTTGCTACGCAAGCTGCGCCTAACGTTTCTTCTTTTGTTTAATCTCATCATCTTTAGTTGCGTGCAATTTGATAATATTGGGATAATCGGGTCTATTAAAAGTATACCCCTGTGACCAGTCGTAACTAACAGCGTAGGCGAATATACTCCCATTCTTATTAAACGCAGTGGCCGAGACAGTACCATTCAAGTTGGGGAACGATTTCAATCTTTGTTTAGCATCTTTATCCCAGAAACAGAATGTCCCATCGGACCCTGCGGTGGAAAACGTACCATATACCGGGTGGAAACCTATAGCATTGACACTGTAAGCATGCGATTCATTAGAAACGGTCGTACGTAAACTAGAAGTACCAGTATTAGCTTTTCTATGACATTTGAAAGAAAATCCCGATTTAGTTTGCTCAGCTTCATCGATATAATGTATGGCACATCTACCTTCAATAGAACCAATGGCAAAACCATTACCTTGTGGATAACAACTGACGGTCCTCGTCTGCCATTTTAATGGCGATTGAGAAGTCTTAAATATAGTTTGGGGGTTGTTTAAATCTATAACTGATATATGTCTGTCTGCACACCCTACAACCAATAATTTCTGAGAAGAGTCCATGCAATATACTCTTTCAGGGAGTGTCACTGTGGAAATAGCTTGTGGAGATCTCATATCCCAATATTTTAATGTCTTATCCCACGATCCAGAGGCGACTACTTGAGTGTTTGTAGGACCACATTCAACATAACGGACAGAACGTACTGAATCATCATGCTGTCCAATCTGCTGAGCAGATTGGGATTGTAAATCAAAGATTTTAACTTGTTTATCTGCACCACCTGAAATGACTTTAGTACCATCTAAAGACCATCTAGCAGAGAAAACTGCATTGTCATGTTCATAAAGAGCTCTCCCTTGATTTTGACCTGAATTAGGATCTATTTCATATATCCTTACTTTTTTATCCCAACTGGCTACTGCAAGTAAATCTTGAGTTGAAGAAAAGGAAAGATCAGTAATAGAATCTTCAGGAGGGTTATTAACTGTAATGTCATCATTCAATTCCTGTCCTGTGCTAGTAGTGGTGGAAGTAGAAGATCCCCCTAGAAATGACATTATGTATTGTTATTATATTGTTCAATTCCAACTGTTTCTAGTGCTCTACTAAATCCAGTCTTCATCGTTGTGAAAACTCCATAGAAAAACAAAATTAAAAATCAACCTGCACAGAGGATAATATAATATAGACAGTTCTTATAACTACTACTATTACTATTCTTACCATATCAAATGGCAGTTTCTGATGTTCAGGTGACAGTCAATGATGACAACATACCTACTCTACACTACAATTCACAAACTAACGATGGGAAAATAGCAGTGAGAGATTTTAAAATTTATGATAACAACGCATACATAGATTGGACTCGAGAGTCTTTACTAGTTCCAAATAGTCAATATTATGTTAATAGGAAGTTTTTGGTAATTATTCTTCTGTCAGTTCTAGTTGGGTATACCACCTCATTCATTGACTTAGTATCAGTGATGCTAAACGATTTCAAAAAAGGATTTTGTACTTCAAAACTAGAACACTGGTCGTTATTAAATCCATACCTGACATGTCCTTCTGAAGATTGGTATACTTGGTCAAGATTGTTCTTTAATGGTACTGGTTTTATTTCGAATTACTTTATTAATTTTCCTATTTATTTCATATTAGCTATTGCTTTGGCAATGCTGGCAGCATACATTTCTACGAAATCTCCATACATAAAACAGTCTGGGATTCCGGAAATTAAATTAATCTTGGCTGGTTTGAATTATAATATTGGACACTACCTTAGTTTACATACATTGCTTTATAAAGTCATTGGTTTGATTCTTGTTGTTTCTTCTGGTTTATGGTTAGGCAAAGAGGGGCCCCTAGTTCATGTCTCGTGTTGTATTCTCAATATCTTGTATGAATTGATCTTTACTGATAAGAATGAAGCTACACGAAGAGAATTACTTAGTGCTGCCACTGCAACTGGTATTGCAGTAGCGTTTAATGCCCCTATCGGGGGTGTTCTCTTTGTCTTGGAGTCTATGCCAACTTTCCTCATTCCTACTAAAATTATGTGGAACTCGTTTGTCACGGCCACTATTGCCGTGGTGACCCTTTCAGGGTTAAAAGCATTTACCACAGGGTCCCATTTCTTTGAACAGGATTTGTTCGATATCGAATTTGGTAATTTCAGTTGGCTCTTCCTGGAAGCGGTTCCATTTATTACGTTGGGACTACTTGGAGGGGTCTATGGCTCGGTGTTTACGAAATTACATCAAAAGTTTAGTCGTCCTCAGTTTAAGCACCAAGTGAGAGCAAGATTGTGCTCCATTTTTAAGGTGGACGATGTTTATGGAAACTATTTGGAAATTGCCATGCTAATCATCGTCACCACCCTACTTAATTTCCCATTGGAGATGACTAAACTCCCTTTATCTGCATATTTGAAAGTCTTGTTCACGGCTTGTCCCACAGAAATGAGTTCGACGGCAACCAACTTTATGTGTCTGAGTTCAGACCTTTTCACGGCAACGAAATTGATCTATATAACTTGTCAGGGGATGCTTTTAGCGGCATACACTTTTGGCACTGATTTACCAGGAGGGATTCTCATGCCGTCGTTGGTGTTAGGTGCCACCTCAGGAAGATTCTTGGGGATTGTGTTCAAAGCGTTCCAGCATGCACTCGGATGGGACGCTACGTGTACAGAAGCGACGTGTCTTGTTTCCCCTTCATCGTATGCCGTTATTGGCGCTGCTTCATTCATGTCTGGGGTGACCAAACTAACCATGAGTGTCGTAGTGATTATTTTTGAATTATCAGGAGCCGTGAGTTATGTCTTACCAATTATGTCAACAGTGATGATCTCGAAATTTGTCAATGATTACCTTTCGAAACAAAATATCTATGATACGTGGTCAAGTGAAAATTTCAATAGAGAAAATACCCATAAAGGATATCCCAATGAAGGAAAAGGGAATGGGTATGTCAACTTTACCAATTTAACTGATTCCGTGAAACGAAAACTCCCCGATGTCGCCGTGAAATCAGTGATGATTCCATTGAACAAAACAAAATGTATTTGTCTTATTCCAGAAATTCCATACAATATAAGGTCGTTAACAGAATTTACAAGTGATGATACCCATGAAGGTTACCCTGTTATATTGAGTTTCGATGACCCTGTCAGTTTAGGATACATCACCAAACAATCCTTGTTGAATACGTTAAATGTCGCTAACAATAACCAACCCATCAGTTTTCAAATTGAAAACTTACCCAAGACTGCCCTTTCCAAACAACTACACTACGAAAGATCACTACAAGATGTGGTCAAGTTGGATTTACCTATTGAAAAATCAATCTTCATTTTAAACGAAGCTGCATCGTTGGTGCTAATTCTCGAAACTTTTGAGAAACTTAATGTTAACTATCTTATACTTATGGATAGTGCGCATAGTGGTAATTCTAATGTAATGGTTGGATTTATCGATAGATTCATCCTTTCCAATATCATTAACCAAGATTTTTCAATGCTTGAAGATGAATTGGTAGCTACTGCATTTGCAAACGATATTGAGTCTACTCTAGAAGAGGCTCAATTATTATCATTAAGACAAGAGCGTTTAAGTATAGAACTTATCACTTGATGGCTGCAAAATACCACTTTATTTTTTCCATGTATTCTATATTAAAATTAACTAGCTATATATATGAACCAGGGTAGACATAATTAGCAGCAAAAAATGGTCTCTTCAACCCGTATAGGTTATGTTTATATAGAAATCAAGTCACGAGATTTATTTACGTGTTATATGCACACTCAATTGTAAATCATAACAAAGAAGATACAGCCAGACCTGGAGTTAAACAATACATGAGCCAGTTATGACTAAGGATGATTTGTTTGCGATGGTAGATGGAGAGGATGATCGGAAAGATAATAACTCAAAAGGAATATTAAAAGATAACACTATGCCTATTCCAGGCAGAAGACGTGTGTCATTTGCTCCAGAAGTTACCTTACATAAGTTTAAAAACGTAGAATATCCTCAATCAAAGAGAAGGAGAACTGTTGGGTACCAAGTTGATGAGACCCCACACTCAATTGAAAGAGCAGATAGTTTCATTAATAATGAAGACGTTACTGATCAACCGAAAATATTGGAAGATAGCTCTGATGAGGATGAGTTTGAAGGTAATAAAGATGTGGTGCTGAGTATATTAGGAAGCGCTATCACATTTGAGGCACCTCTGGATGATGATGAAGAGAGGACGATGGAATTAACTGGTCAGATTAAATTGAGTCCCCGACCTCAAGAGAATTTGCATCGAGACTTTGAGGACGATGAGGAGCAAACTATGGACTTGACTGGCCAAATCAAACTTAGTCCAAAAAAACTAGATTATAAATCTAGTCCGAGAACTAATGATACAGAGCGTATAATGGAATTAAGCGGACGACTAACCTTGAGTCCAGGAAATAATAATGAAATACGGACGTTTACTTTATCTAATATTGAAGCAGAAAGACCAAAAGAGATTGAGAGTATTGGTTCTGCTGTTATTTTAGAAAATGCCAATGAAATTAATCCAAATGCCAATAACGCGATTGATGATGGCCCTGAACAAAATGAGGACGGTGAAGAGGAAACAATGGAATTGACGGGGCAGATTGCTCATATCCAGAAACCTACGTTGCAGGAAATCCCAGATCTCAATGATATTCAAGGAAACGACCAAGCACCTAATGATAATATCGTGCAAAAGCTATTTCCAAAATATTCGAATTTGACCGATATTTCGGAGGAGGATCTGCAGATTTTACGTAATGAAGAAGAAGATGAAAAGAAACTACACGAAGAAACTGAACAGAAAGGGCAATTGCAGTCGTCTGGGTATGAATTGGATGTAGAGGATATGGAACTTACAGAGGTTCCAAGATTAAATTATTCAAGCCGGGACACTTTTACACAAACTATTAATGAAAATGTGACTGACTTCGACATGTCTATGAACGTCACGGAAAGCTTGAGTAGAACAACGCATTACCAAATCTCGTCTCCAAAACCAGAAGGTAGTCCAGAAACTATAGAACAAGGGGCCGCTGACAATTTAACTGTGAAAAGGGTTTCTGATGACCCACAAACTGTACTGAAAGAATCTAAAGTAACTGATGATATCGACCATGATGTGGAAGTAACAATGGACTTTACAAATGTCAGACCGTTCACGGAAGATGAGCCGAAAAGCGAAATGGCAAAGAATAGGTATGACTCAAAGGAGAGAGAAGATGCGACTATGGATATGACTATGGCGCAGCCTTTCACTATTGAGAAGCCAAGCGTAACAAAGGAGGGAGAAGATATGACGATGGATATGACGATTGCACAACCTTTCACCATTGAAAATCCAAGTACGGGAAAGGAGAGAGAAGATATGACGATGGATATGACGATTGTACAACCTTTCACAATTGAAAAACCAATCGCATCAATAACATCTGGTAATGGACAACCATCCAATGTTAACGAAAACACTGTTGATATGGGTGCAGATTTTACTTCTACGCTGAAACCGCTTGTATCGACTGGTGAGCCAGAAAATGAGGAAGAAGAAAATATTATTCATGAAAGCGATGTTCAGAAGGATCAACATACAAGCGAAAAGGAATTTACTGAGGTGATTGATAATGCACATAATATTGAACAAGTCCCTACTACTCTGGTCGCTGCTGATGAAACGGTTCCATCACAGACCCAAGGTTCTCAGCCCATGGATTTGACACAAGAATCCAGAATTGATACCATAGAATCATATGGGGATATATCAGAAAATAATATTGAGGATGTAAGCACTACCATGATACCGTTAGCTGAGATTTCTACTACTGAAGTCGTTAATGAAGATTACAGTCCAGTCACTCTTAAAGAATTCATGGAAGATATCCATGTGAACTTTTATGATGACTTAGATATGGGTAAAAGCTACCGGGCAAGTATATCTAACTTTAATTTGAGCCATACTCTTGGATTATATGATTACGCAAAGGCAATTCCAAAATTGGAACTCTTGGCATTATACGAATTCAGCTGTGCAGAATTGAAGAAAAACATTGATGATGGAAGAAAAGTTTTTGATTCTTATAATCAAACTATAATTGTCAATAATCCGCCATTATTCAATGATTATTACTCGTTAGATTATGATGGTAGGCTAGATATGAACTTGAAATTTCAGCAATTGAAAGACTATACACGTTTCCAATCCAGAGAGGACTGGTATACTTGGCGAAAACAATTGACCTCAAATTTGATTAATGAATTGAATGATAAACAGAGCAATGTTTCTGAAGATAGAAGGAACCTAGACCAAGCCGTTTCAAAATTAGAATCAATTCAGGCAAAAGCTAGCGACAAGTTACTGCTAATGAGAGAACGATTGGCTTATATTCGAAAATGCAAACAGCAATTATCGCAAATGCACAGGGATGATATTAAACGTATTGAGTCGAATTTGTTGGATAACAATCAAGAAACCAAATTAATTTCCAACAAAATTGAAGCCAAGTCTAATATTTTAGCAGAATTAAATGAACATATTGAAAACAATACTCGAGAATACGAGCATACAAATTCTGAGATCAATGCGTTAAGACTACTTAAAAACTACGAGACCAACGACATCAAGGTCTTACATATCACTATGAAGTTTCTCCATAAATATACCAAGTTGAAATTTTTGGGCATGGAAGGTAAGCAGACGACGTATAACTTTGATAAAACATTTACTGTCAAATTTGATTTTGGGGACTTGCAAAAGAACCTAGATATTAGTATCCAAAAACACAACCAGGATATTGTTGGCGCGAATCAAATCAAAAATAAGTTCCTTCTTGAGCACGTTAGTCTTCAACTAGTTTCATTTATCAAAACTGAAAGCATTGTTGAGCAGTTTCGATTATTTTCCGAGCTTTGGAATGGGCTTAAGGCTCTCGATAAGGAAATCTACAAAATTAGTGTTGGCTGCCCAATAACTTGGGATTACATCAATGATACCATTCACTTTTCATATGTATATTGCAATTTTGAAAACGGTTACAAGTTGAGTGTAAACTGTGCATTGAGAGTAAGGGATCTTCTTGATTTCACCAACTTGATCAAGGTAGAATTGGAAGTTTTACGAGGTACTTCTCTAAAGAAGAATATTATTCTTGATGATTTAGAAAAGGATATGTACCAAAGTGGAGTTGTTTCGCGATCAACTTTTGAAAACCTGTTGGCTAGAATCGGGATTGCATGAAACGTCAATCAAATGTTCATCAAGCTAATATGTATATTTTTTTGTATAATAATGTATCATTACATTGAGTCGTACTAATCTACGGCCATTTGTTCAAATAAAACTCATAGCAATGTAAAGAGTAGTGGTTTTAATGTGGGCATAAAGGTATTGTATTAAATGTATATCTAAATAATTTAATATATATATATATAATAAATAAAAGCTTTATATTATTACAGATAATGGTATAAATTTATATAATACCTACCCGCCCGTTCTCAAAGCAACCATCTAAAACATAGATTGTAAACAAGCATGCAAATTTAGTGAAGTCAAAACTGAATAAAAACAACCATTTTAATGAAATCTAATCATAAGTAAAAATAGATATCGCATCATAAGATATGCTTCGTAAGATAGATGCTTCGCATCATATGCTCCGCATGTGTTAATGGGTAGCCCCCAAAAAGATTGTTGCAGATAAACACACTACCATAACAATGACACCATAAATCGACAAAGCCAAACCACCGTATTTACAAGCCCTTTCCAAATTATTTAACGAAGTAGCGCCATTAATCGGTTTAATCAACATGTAACCAAATAACCCTGGCAAGATGAATGAAATACTGGTTGATCCTGTAGAACCGACAAATGCCAAAACCTTCGCCAATGATTTGACAGTAATGGCCACTAAGTAACTGGCAATTACAATACAGGTAGTGATGATGTAGAACTTTTTAGTGGTCAAGGGAACAATGATAGGGTCATGGCCATCAGAATCTTGAGCCCCCTCCACAGGAGTGGTACTGACAAAGGAACCATCTGGATTGACGGAGTTCAACGACTCTATATCTGATTCCAAACTAGTATAAGCCTGGCGATCGGTGGTGCTTCTAAATTTAGCCTTGAGACCACTAGACAAAAAGTAGATAACATGGTTGACTGATGATCTACAAGGGTGGCACTGCAAGGGGAAGGACAAACTGACCATGAGGACAATACACATACGTCCTATCAACGACAGAATAAACTTGCTGGGGTACATGGTGATGATATTGGCATTGACAGAGTTACCAAAGGTCATGTAACCAAAAATTCCCACAATCAAGTAGGAAAACGCAGCAATGGAAATCGCATTTCTGATAATACAATTAGACTGTCTGGTAGCCGAACCATCTTCATCGCTTGGTTTCAATTCATTGATAATAGCAAACATATTTTGATGACAAGTGTACGCAAACACGAAAATGGGAAACGAAGATAATGTCAGACTAATAGATTTAGGACCAAAGTAATCTATAACTTTGTTATCTATAGGAATGTCACTGAACCAGTAATGGTCGACCACAAGACATATCAAGTAAACAATGGAAAAAAGGGCAATTATAGAAGTATATTGTAAGGAAGACATCTTCTTAAGATACGACAAAGGAGTAACAATAACCACCATAAAGATGGTAATCCAGAAATTTCTTTCCAAAAGTAACTGACTTTGGGTACCCAAAGTTTCCATGATTTTCGGCATTAAGTCACCTATAACCACCAAATACGAAACACCTACACCAAAGCATTTAATAGAAATAGCCAAATCGAATAAAATAGATAATTGCGGGTAGGTCAATTGGGCCAAACTGAAATAAGAAACAGCACCTGTTTGTTGAGTATATTTAGCCACTTTATTCTGTAAATAAAGCCCAAAAGCAGAAGTGGAAGCCGACCAAAGAATCAAGATAGATCCAAAAAGCATCCCATTGGATTTCAAGCCAAAGGGCATAGCCAAAATACCAGCACCTACAATAGTGTTTAGTAAATTGGCAGTACCTGATTGTATGTTAGCTTTAGCCATCTCATCAAAATAACCTAACGAATGGTAGATAGATAAATAATTGTGTATATTTTATTCACCAGAGCTTTAAATAAATTTTGGGGTGTTTTCCAATCATCAATTTCAATCACCTGATGATGAAATAAAAATTATTAAAAGGATTAGAAACAGAAGATTAGATAGAGAGAAGAGTAGATAGATAAAGTAATAGAAGTAGTATTAATAACAACTAACCACTAATACTATCCAATTGTCTAATTATTTATTGTATATTTAACCATATTGGTGTTAGTTGCGCTACCATTTACTTAAGATAATACAGAGATAGAGATATAATAGCAATGTTAAGATAACAATGTTCAGATTATAAGGGATAAGTTAGTTAGTTCTATAGTTACTTCTACTGTTAGTTCTATTTTTAAGTTCTACGGTCCCATTTTATCTCTGGTGAGGTCACTTGCAAAGTCATGCAAATGTCAATTGCTGCAAAAATTTAATGATTCATGGAGTTTAAAGGAATTACAAGGTGATAACCAAAACACGGGGTAACGTATGATATTAAGTAGTGTAACAAAATTGGATATAGGGCTCGTTTATAAGATGGTTATATAATGATGATACCAACTTTCTCCTTTCGCCATTCTGATTGAGGTAAAATAAATTGATTGTTTTGGCTATGTTTGACAAATATTACTAAAATGGGGGAAATTTGGAAATATACCGATTATAATTTTACCTAGGAAATTAAAAAGTTTGAAATTGACTCTACAGTTCGTTTTACCTCGGTTGCAAAAGTAGTCTTCTTGCATTTACGTGAATAAATCTTCCTACATGATTTTAATTATGGATTTGTAATTTTTACGACAATAAAAAAAATATAAAATATATAAAATACATTCAACCGTATAAGTAACGATAAAGCAAATACACAATAAAGAATAGAACAAACATTTGACCATTAACAATTACCTAGTAGCAATATTCATAATTATCAATGACGGGAAGTGAAGTAAGAATACTTTCTTATTCTTCTTCCAGATTTTATTATCAGTATTCGGCTTAAAATAATAACCACCCGGCTAAAAATGCTAATACAATTAATAACACAGCTAATTGTATGGAAATACCTTGGATTGGTTCGGTAGCTATCACCTTTTGTGGTTTATAATCACCGGAAGTTACTTGTTTTTCGGATTGAACTGGGGCTGGAGCTTGGTATGATTGGGCAACTGGTTGTTGTTGTTCAACTGGTTGCGATCTAGCTTGCTGTTGTTGAACTGGTTGAGATCTCGCTTGTTGTTGATTATCATTGTATGTATCTCTAACTTCTGCTCCTCTCGATCCACCATTGGAATAATCACCATTAGAACGGTTGTGGTGGATAGCAGCTGCTCCGGCACCGACACCGGCAGCGGCAACACCAGCTCCAGCGGCTCCTGCAGCAACACCTCTATGGTCATCATTGCCAGAACTTCTTGGTTGGTCTTCGTAATTATCATCGTATGATCTATCATCATCAGTAATGAAATAATTGACTTTCAATTTTCTCGAGACTAATTGATCACCGAATTTTTGTTCCAATTGAGACCATTGGTCAGAAACTCTGGAGGAATCACGTACATCTGGTGCCGGTAACGAAACAATCAAGAATTTATCTTTACATTTATAATCTTGGGGTAATGGTTGGGCAAATCCTTGTAAAATGATTGAAATTTCGGCTGATTCATTAGGGTATATCAAACCAGCATTGGGTCTAACACAGTATAATTTTGGGGCTGTGGTTTTAACTTTGAAAGCTAAAGGAGTATTAGAATTGTTAGAAAGTTGAAGGTACTCAGTGGTTTGTTGAGTAAAAGAACCTAAAAATGTTAGTAAAGAACAAAAAAAAATCGACTCTAGAAATATGAACAACTCTGGAAATATGAACAACAGTAGAAATATAAATTCTCCTTATATTCCAGGATCGTAACGGGGCAAACGCGTTTGGTTCAATAACTCATCATAAACGATTAATACCTCAATAGTCTCGTAGATAGTGAAAAATATGAATATAATGCTGATTGACAAAATTACCCGATTGGGTAATTTAACGTGTTTTTTGAAAAATGGCTTGTAATGACAAACTGAATTGTGATAAACCGAACAGTGTGAATGGTATAGCCATGGATCTTGAAAGATTCAACTGTATTACAATAAATTGACAAAAATGATAAATAGCATGTGGGAAAGCCAAAAATGAATTGAATGATAACCGCAAAAACTATAGAAAATAGGCGAAGTGTCAAATTGATTATAAAAAACAATTCAATATTAGCCATATTCTCTCAATAATTGACATATTCGTTTCAATTCTACCGTAAACATCCTGGCTCCATCATAGAATTCTCGTAATATCCAATTTCCAGACTCAAGACCGAGGTTATAATCAAAGATCCATCATCCACTAATCAACATATATCAACTCTTCCATTATCTACTTTGCTATTTATCAAGCAATGTCTCAATTCCTTCAAGCAATGTCTCAATGCGCAATCAAAACAACCATAGCAAACGAAACAATTCACCAACAACAAGCATTGCGATAAGAGATGAGCAACTGCAATCTTATACCAAACCCAAACATCCAATATAAGAACCAATAAAACAATTGATCGACATTAAATCAGGTTGCCCCTTATTCATATCACTAAATCTCCTCAATCCCCTCCTTTCAAACATCAATACATACCTTGAAATTCCAAAACACTAGGTGAAATATCCATATTTAAGTATCTAAGTTAATATAAGTCAATAAGTAAATCTAATAAGAAAAGATGACTAGATTAACTGATAAAAGATTATGATGTCAAAAAATGCCAACAGGCAAAATTTCAATTGAAATTTAATTATATATGGTAGTGTATATAAGAGTGAATTTCATAGTGTGTGAATTTCCCCATTATTTAATCATCCCATATGATAATTAATAGTAGTAGCATATGATGACTATTTAGTTAACTTATTACTTAATTAGGTAACTCTAAAAAGTAGATGTATTTCATTTTTAACCCCATATACTTCATTTAGTAGTGTCATTATAGTATTCTTTTGTTTCTCAGATTGCCTCGGTAGATTAACATAGCATTGTGTAGGTAAAGGCTCATATATTTTTAGTGCGTATAGCAAGCCATTCGGCTTGCTCTGGCTTGCTATCTCTACAGTGGATGTTGCTGATTTCAGGGGATTTCCCCAGTTGTCGGTAGATTTGATTGTCTTCAAACAATCAGATTGTTCCTCTTTCTTTTGTAAGCCAACTTTAATTGCACTTTGACCTATTGATAAATGGGGAATGCATCTACATTGTTGTTGATTGTTTGGGGTAGAACTGGGGAAGGATGATTTGAGTTGCCTGACAACAAATACAGTGGATCTCTAACTACTCTAATGTTTCTAGTATATATAGTCGGAATATGACTTTCGGCTTGACAGGTCGTTACTCTCTCATACAGCCTCGAATTTAATTAGGTGACTTAAAGTTTGATCTTCAATCAAATATCGGTATTTAGGTTTCTGGACCGGCAGTTTGCTGGATTCTTATACCTTTGAACGTATAATAATTGTGAAACCTCTGTGTACAGTTGAAATATTATTGGGTATATTTTTATTCAATCGTCGATTGGTTTTCAGTATTTTTTAGGTGTATATTAGATATATAAGTATATTGAGTATCCAACTAACTATCCTTGTATCCATGACACCATATATCGCAACTCACAAGTTGGTCGATCATTAACCAATTCAGAACTAAACAATTAGTTGGTAAAATGGTTATTTCTTCAATCAATTATTAATTATTTCTTCAGTCTACCTACTTGCTGGCTTACCGACCTACAGCTACCATGTACCCTTTCAACCAAGAAGACCTGGCCTGTGTTCTTTTGAGGTAGATGCTGAAAACGACCAATTTAGGGAATATGAGGTGGATTGGGAAGGCACCTATTTCGAAGAAGGAAGGTATAGAGAATTCATAGAATCCCACGTTGTATAAGTTGTCATTGTTACTATTTTATGTCAGTCTGTATTAGTTTAATGAATGTGTGTATGAACATGCGTAACTTCTGTAATATTATTAGGGGGTAATTTCTTGTAATTGGAAATATCTAATTTCGACTAATATGACTTGGCCAATTTTGATATATTTTTAAAAAATTAGAGATATTACTAGTTTAAATGGTGTACCTTAAGGGGAGTAATATCGAAACTCTGAGTAAAGAACATCATAGACCAAAAATCTATCACCGGGTATAACTCTTCACACAACCATTGTCGAAAGACCAAATCTCAATTGCGCTATGAATTCAGAATTTGATATTATCGAATGTAAGCTGGGATGGAGATGATATATCCAGATTTCATTTGAGAGTCCACAATATGACCAACATTACAATTGTTTAATGTGTACTTATATTTTTAATTATTTATTGTCTAACTTAATAATCATCACCCTTGGTAACCACTTCCTTCATATGGGGGTGTAACAAGATAGTGTGTTCGAATTGTGCGGTGTAACTACCTTTTGTGTCTACGATTGGAGGATAATCTTCGACTATACCGGCTCTTACCAATTGGTTCAATGCTAACAAATATTTATCTTCGCCTGCTCTTTCCAAGTATCTTCTACACCAAGGTAAAGTCCCGAAATTAGATTTGATGGAGTCTAATAATTTGCCACATCTTTCAGTTGGGACTCTTATGGAATCAATGTTTTGATTTAAGGCGTAGTGAGAGCAGTCACCTTCGGGTAAGACAAACCCTCTACCGGTGGATCCGAAAGTTTCAATAGCAAAAGTTTCACCTTCTTCCATCTTGGTCATGTCACCATTGGCGACAATGGGGACGGTTTTACCACTATGGATGACGAAATCACCAATATTGTGACCGTTAAGATTTCTGATACATTTGATGGGGATTAA
>JAXQKE010000058.1:86322-114935 GCA_037042355.1 Candida sp. Y128-05E | reverse complement strand
GTAGATGTTGAAAGAATGCCTAAATTAATTGCATCTTGTGCTATGCCTGTACAAGCAGGTATGGTTGTTAAGACCGATACCGAAAGGGTCAAAAAGGCTAGAGAAGGTGTCACTGAATTATTATTGGAAAACCATCCTTTAGATTGTCCTGTTTGTGACCAAGGTGGTGAGTGTGATTTACAAGAACAATCCCAAAGATACGGTAGTGACAGAGGTAGATTTTCTGAAGTCAGTGGTAAAAGAGCTGTTGAAAATAAAGCTATCGGTCCTTTGGTGAAAACTTCCATGAACAGATGTATTCACTGTACTAGATGTGTCAGATTCATGAATGATGTTGCTGGTGCTCCAGAATTCGGTACCGCCGGTAGAGGTAACGATATGCAAATTGGTACTTATATTGAAAGAAACATCAATTCAGAAATGTCTGGTAATATCATTGACTTATGTCCAGTCGGTGCTTTAACTTCAAAACCTTATGCTTTCAGAGCTAGACCTTGGGAATTGAAGAGAACCGAAACTATTGATGTTATGGATGCCCTTGGTTCTGCCGTCAGAGTCGATACCAGAGGTATTGAAGTCATGAGAGTTTTACCAAGATTAAATGATGATATCAACGAAGAATGGATCTCTGATAAATCGAGATTCGCTTGTGATGGTTTGAAAACTCAAAGATTAACCACTCCCTTAATAAAGAATGGCGATAAGTTCGAAATCGCTACCTGGGATGAAGCTTTATCCACCGTAGCAGCTGCTTTCACCAAAATCAACCCTCAAGGTAATGAAATTAAAGCCATTGCCGGTGCCTTGACAGATGCCGAAGCTTTAGTTGCCACTAAAGATTTGCTTAACAAATTAGGTTCAGAAAATACTACCACTGATGTCAAATTAGCTGTCGACGCCCATGGTGTTGATTTCAGATCAAACTATATCTTCAACTCTACCATAGACGGAATTGAAGACGCCGATGCCATCTTGTTAGTCGGTACTAACCCAAGATTCGAAGCCTCCGTTTTAAATGCTAGAATTAGAAAAGCTTGGTTAAGACAAAACTTGGACGTTTTTGCCGTCGGCCAAGAATTCGAATCTACTTTCGATATCAATACCTTAGGTAACGATGTCAAGGTACTTGAAAAATCATTGAAAAATAAATTAGGTACCACTTTATCTAAAGCTAAAAACCCCCTTATTATTGTTGGTTCGGGTGTTGCTGATTCCGAAGATGCTCAAGCTATATATAAAGTCATTGGTGAATTTGCTGGCAAAAATGCTAATTTCAATACACCAGAATGGAACGGTGTCAACTTATTACATCGTGAAGCCTCAAGAGTTGCTGCTTTAGATGTCGGTTTTGTCACTTTGTCAGAAAAAGTCGCTGCCACTAAACCAAAATTTGTATTTTTATTAGGTGCCGACGAAATTAAACCAGAAGACATTCCTAAAGATGCCTTTGTTGTTTACCAAGGTCACCATGGTGATGTTGGTGCCTCGTATGCTGATATAATCTTACCTGGGTCTGCTTATACCGAAAAATCTGCCACATACGTCAACACTGAAGGTAGAACACAAGTCACTCGTGCTGCAACTAATGCTCCAGGTGCTGCTCGTGAAGATTGGAAAATAATAAGAGCCTTATCTGAATACTTAGACGCTACGTTACCTTACGACGATATCGTATCTGTTAGACAAAGATTAGGTGATATTGCTCCACATTTGGTTAGACACGAAGTTATTGAACCTGTCTCATCTGAAATTGCCAAAGTCGGTTTCGCCGAATTAGTCAGTTCCAATAAGAATGCTCCAGTAACCGGTGCTCCATTGAAAAACCCAATTTCCAACTTTTACTTTACTGATGTCATTTCTAGATCATCACCAACCATGGCCAAATGTATTGCTGCATTTGGTGCAAAAATCGACAAAGTCAAAGATGATAAACCAGAAATCAATTTTTGAACAATCCATCTAAAACCATTACTTAACACAACCATCCAACATTTGCATGAAAATTAACGAGTAAATGAAGTGCTTATACGCGCTTGCAAGTATCCAGTAAATAAAGGTCACTTTACTTATTATGATACCAATATATTTTCCTGATTTTAACATAAAATCATCCATGTTGTTTCTATTTCCATAGGCATTATTTGTTACATACATTTTTATAAACTCACGATAAATTTAAAAATAATTTAATGAAACTGTAGAAGTATTTAATATCATAATATACATAGAATCAAAATTTGAACTTGGTCGATTGTTTAGGTTTAGTTTCTTCCTCGACATTTTCAACCTTGTCCTCCCCCTTGTTTGCATCTAGCTCGTATTTGAATTGGGATTTCAACAACCCCTCCAAAGTACCGCCTGCCTTAGATTCTTCAACCACCGTGTATAACTTCTTGTCCTTATCATCGACTGTTGTCTTCTTACTATTATATGACTTACCATACGATTCTATCGACACTTTCTCAGGTCCATCTTCAGGATCTATTTCTTCAGCTTCAGATTCATCATCAACATTACCTGGTGCATCTTCAACTTCATCCTCCTCGGACTCTTCATCTTCGTCTTCGGATGATTCCACATATTCTTGTAATTTGCCCCAGTATTCGTCATTGGTGACTTGTTTAGCCCCCTTCTCTCGATAACCCAGGTTGACATATTGAACGTCTAAACCTGGTATCACCAACGACTTATAGGCTGGGGGTTTACCTAATTTATTCATAATACTTAACCATGGGGGAGGTTCTTTAAAATCATTCTCTGGCATTCCTAGAGCTTTACGCAATGAAGACGAGACTACACCCGGTTTCAAAGCTAGCACCTCTTCCGATATGACATCTATATCCTCTCTTCCCTCGAAATATATATCACCAAATGCAAACAATCGTGGTTTTGATTGATATTTAAAAAATGCATCGTGTAATTTATTGTAATCAATGTCTAATTTGCCCGACTTTGGCTGTACTCTTGCACGTTGCTGTTGTTTCAAAGTTTCATCATTAGTGTTACCTCTCATGGCCGATATCCCAGTTTCGGCAATGTATTTTGGTAATTCAAAGGGTAACCTTTCAACCCCTTTACGGTTGGTGAGATAATCTCGTTTGGCTGCCCAATGCTCAGGGACTTGTACTACATTATGTTGCAACTTCATTGAAATCAATAAAAACGGATCAGCGGCATCAGCATCATACCAATCAATCATTTGTGGGTTCGAGGTCGACGCTTTTAGTACTGCCAATGGAACTTTATTTTTAATCTTTAATTGATGTTTTGAGATTGTTGGAGTTGTTTCTTCAGGTTCTGAAACGTCTGAGTCGGAAAATATGTCATCCTCGTCACCTCCATTATCCTCCTGTTCAACTAGTACAAGATCTGTCTTGTTGTCTTCTTTAGGATTAAACCTGTCAAAGACATTTTGAAATTGTTCAAATATTTCCAGAGGTAGCTCAACCAGTTCGGTTTCTATAATTTCCTGTTCGTTGTCTTTTGCATCTTCTTTTGGGACCTCTTCTGTTCCATCTATATCTGATTTCTCCTGATTTGAAGTTGGTATTTCCTGAGTATCATTACTATTTTCACTAACATCCACCGTCTTATCGTCCAACTTCCGTAGCTTCGCCCTCTCCCTTCGTATTTGGTTCTTAGATCGTTTCTGCTTGGCCATTGTAGATAAAAGTATTGGACCCAGATTAAGCGATGCAATTACATCTCATTAAATCTCACCCTTTATACGAGCCGCATCAGCACCACGAGCCGCACCAGATGATCGGTCGATTGTTTACATATTATTCATACTATGGATTGTAGGTATATATACAATGATATAATGCATAACTTCTATACAAAATGAACTAGTACAAAAGTTTAGAAACATTGCAAGTCTTGAAATATCAATTCCGGTCGTTAAAGTGATATAATGAATATCAAATATCTATTAATCTCTACATTGACCTGACCCTAAGCTCTTCACTCTAGCCTCAAGCTTAGGTATTGTTTTATTATATTTTGTAGTCTCCATATAATACCAATTCCATTCGTTCAAAATGAAAGGTTTAACTTATTTGCCCGATTCTCCCAATTTCTGATTGCATTACTGATAATTCCTTTTCTTATTCATTTAGACAACTCCTGTTCCAATTTTACTACTCGTTTCAACAACTTTTCGATCCTTTCATCATTCTCAGCATCATTTTTCTCTACCAAGTTCATCAAAGTATCTAATTGTAACTCGATATCATTACTCAAATCGAAAATGTTTGGTTTTTCAGCTATTGTTTCCGGTGTTTCAATGTTTTCACCTTCATTCAAGTGAGAAGTGTTTAATCCATTCACTAGAGACTCCTGTGACGTGGTAGAAGCAGCAGACATAGACATTAGTTTGTTATGATAAATAATTTTGTATGGTGGTTTATTCTGATAGTGCGAATTCTATAAGAACAGGCTATCAAGACTGGAATTTGATTATTTCAATTATTTAAGAACTACAATGAAATTGTTAGGTCTAATATGGTTTGTTAGGTTCATCTACGCTGGTTCTATGTACCTGAAAAGAAGCAAGTACTGTGTGATGTATGATGATGATTCTGTGGGAGATTCATCCGCAGGGGCATATATGAATATGAATAAAGACATTGAAGAGTTTGGGGAGTTTAATACTGTGGAATTGGCTCGACTAAATGGAACTACAGAGTATCTTTGTTTCTTGCCCAAAGATCAAGAAATTGAACAAAATGATAGTCCTAAAGTAGAACAATATTCTCAAAGTGAAATGTTACAATCAGCAGTAAAGTTAATCAAGGAATCGTTCGATAATTCTTCCTGTGTGTTTGCTTATGAATTGCACCAGGATTACTGGACGTTTGCATACTGTTCTGGAGATAAAATCATTCAGTATCATGAAGATGTGCAAAACTTTCTCAAAACAGGTAAACATCGTGCCATACTACCCAACCATGTGTACACACTAGGCAGATTTCCCGGAGTTGTCAAGAAGGAAGTGTTGATAGAAAATCAGACTGCTGGGCGAAAGCATGAGTTAAAATGGCAGGATTTCCAGCTTTTTGATAGTCAATTCACCCCTTATCAATCGAATGCTATAGTTGAAGATAGTCCCCAAAAAATCATTCAGCATAAACTCACCGATGGAGAAGTCTGTGACCTCACCAAACAACCTAGGTCGATAGATATCACCTATATCTGCGACATGAATAATGCCAAGCCGCAAATATTGGATGTTTCCGAAGTGCAAACCTGTAAATACCAAATGGTTGTTGGAGTACCCAAACTTTGTCTTTTGGATGGGTTTAAACCAGTGGCTAGGCAAGAAAAGGAAGTTAGAATTGATTGTAAGAAAATTGATAATTCAATCGATTCATCAATTGAAGATAAACAAATTGAATTTGCTGATTTCTTTGAAGTTGCTTCCTCAGAACCAACCAGTTTATTCGCTCCAAAAGGCTATAAGCTCAATTTACGCGATTACATTTTACAACCAACTGGTTCGGGGTTTTATCTAGGCTACACTAAAAATACCACCCTCGCCAAAACAAAATGGGGCAGCAAGAACCTATTCTTCTATAATCAACAATACGATACAGAAGAAGAATTGCTCGAGCTGTTTGGGCGAATGTTCTATAACAATTTCGAATGGAGGATTCCATCGCCAGTAATGATTGAGAAAAGTACATATACCACGCTCAATTGGAACGATACTTTCATTGTATGGTACGAAATGTATGATTTCCACGGAGAATTAACGTCTTTGATCAAAGTGTTTCGTGATGGATTACAGCCTACCAAACGTCTTCAACTTCAAGTCATTGATCCTGAAACTTTCTTGGATCAAAACCAGGAAAAAGTCGAAGTGTACCCATTCGAAGCACCAAATAGTATGTGGAACTTTGAGTATTTCAATCGTCATAAACGGGACTCACAAGGTAATGTAGTTTACGATGGAACTGACATTCCTACGGCCACCGTCTATGTCACTAAAACCGTGAACACTGAAGGTGAACCTACAAATGAAACTGAAGATTCGGTAGAATCTTCATCTACTAAAGATCAACCACCAGATTGGCAATCAATGTATGAAAAACTAGCCCATGAATTAGGAATCGACGATATTGAGACTTTACATGAAGCGATTCTTAATTTGAATTTGGAAATAGTAAGACCCGAAGAGACAGAAACAGAAGAAAGGATTATCATACATGATGAACTATAAGTTTAGTCTAGTTAAATAGAAATCAAATGTTGTTGGTATAAATTCCATCTGATTACACGTGACGACGAAAAAAAACATATAGTAGTAAAGTAAACCATTTGAAATATAGACAAAGCCCGATAGATATTTCTATAGATACTTAGTGAAGCCAGTATGTTGACTCTTAGCAGTACAGTTAGACTGTTGGGGAAAGTTTCACCTCAGGTGCAAGTTCGAAATTTTTCATTTTTTTGGAAAATGCTTGCATTAGATAACCCAAAGGCAGAGGAAGCCGAAAGACCATTGTACCCTTGGGATGAATCACCCCATGAAGATTTGCGGAATCGTGCAGCTTTCATAAGGAGTAAAGCCTTATGTCCTGTAACCAAAAAGCCGGTGGACTATGTATGTCCGATCTCAGGAATCCCAACCCATCACAACCAGGAAGCCTGGGAAAATGATACAGATTATCAAAAAAATAAAACCTATGAAAAATTAAAGAAAGTCAATCTTTACGAACATGATATTCGTTCAGGAAGAAAGTTTGATGAATTTGTGTTCCCAGGACCTCAAAATCAAGATTATACTACTAATTTATCCAATTGGGATTCGTTTTTCTATACTCGAGATTTCATGCCCATGAACACAGAATATAATTTGGCAGCCGCCACTAAGGTTTTGAGTTACCCAATTACCATTGCTGCCCTTTTGCATAAATTTTCTCCCTACGGAGCTAAACCTAAAGGTCCCTTAACTCTTGAAGGGATGAAATCTTTGGCTGCGTTACGTTATTCATTATATCCCCCATTTAGTAAAACCAGTGACGACGCCGTTGCTTTCAAAGATAGAGCCATCCGTATATTCATCCTCGGAGCCAAAATGGAATCAATGTTGCCTGGTTATGTCTGGAAACAATTCGGTTACCTTTTCCCTAACTCCAAATTTGAGATCCATCTTGTAGGACCTCAAGCTTACTTTGATCGTGAAATTAAAGACTTTGGGCCTACTAAAGTACCCCACGGTAGAGCGTTAGTCGAAATTGTCGATGAACAAATCTCATTACACTACCACACCAAATACTTCCATGAATTATACGACCAAGGTGATTTATTCCCCTTTGACCCTTACTTGGATGTATTCTTCATGTTCCATCCAGGTTTACAGACCGCCGACTCTGTCCATTGGGATAAAGGGTTGAAAGGGTTGTTGGACTCGAAATGTCCTGTTTTCATCACTGGTTACCATGCCAAAGATGTCGAAAGAGAAACCAATTGGTTACAATCGCATCCTTTGCACGACGAAATGGATATTTTAATGACTCCTACTACCAACCCTTTTGCATGTACTAAAATCGATTTAGTTGACATCAACCCTACTGAAACCTTCAATAGTAATGCTCAAATCTTTGGTATCAGAGGTAAGAGATACCATGCTACAAAAAAGTGATCTGACTCCAAATTTCATCAGAACTTGTGTCATAGCTAAATGTTTAATCAGGTCTCATAGATTATCATTTATATTCTTTCTATAGCTTGTAAATAGATCAAATATAAAAATTCATCGTTATATGTTGGATCACGTGAGTGTAATTATTGCCACAAAGGCACCACCTCAAAGTTGCAACACCAGTTAACAGGTGGTAAGTTATAGTAGAAACACCATGTTTCGACCATCACGCTTAGTTTTAAGAGTTTATGAGCTTGATAATGGGGATGGTCAAGCTATAAGTGAAATGCTGGTTAATGTTTTAGGTTCAAACACGATTGGGGAGGTTAAAAAATCAATTTGGACCAACTCTCATGATTACTCGCTACAGCCCCAGGTATTGGATATACGCTACAAGGGGAGGGTTTTAGATGACAATGAAGTGCTACAAGATATTGCTGCTGATTTCAGCACATATTTTGATATAATCATAGATCCATTGTTGATACAAGAGTTGCCACAACAAGTACCTGATCCAGATTATTTTACTGTACGTTTAAATCAGGAACACGGGGAAATATATAAAGTGAAAACGACATTAAAATCCACGGTTGCCAAGTTGAAAGATAATTTCATTGACTTGCATTACAAGAAATTCAACAAAATGATATTGGGCCAAAGAATTCAGCTAAGTTATAAGGCTAGAGTTTTGGATGATAAACAACATCTAAGTAGTGTATTAGGTATTGATATTCCACCCAAGGACCCCATGGAAATTATGGTTATAATCTCAAGTGGGAAGGCGGTTACCCGTTTTCATATTCGAATAAATTCGAATATTAGTCAATTACAAGATTTGAACTTGTTTGAAATTGATAAAACAACTACATTGGAAACTTTAAAACAGAGAATTACCGATCGTATTAATTTGGTCTCTCCAGAATTTCAAACTGATCAAATGATTCTAACTAACTCTATCGATGAACCTATAATTCCAGCCAACGATTCAATTTATTATTCGATGGATTTAAATGATAATTTAATCAATGAAAATGATGGTATCGTCGATTTGATTTTGGAAATTAAGTCAGAATCAAATGAAAATAATACCCCACCTTCCCCAGCTGCACCAAATATCTTGCCCATTGAACCGACGAAAATTGTCTTGCAAGATGGCCAGCAATGGAGCTTAATTGGAGAACCATACGAAAGAATGATACCTACTGACCAACATATTCCAACAAGTAACGAAATTGAAAATATTAATAAACGTGAAATGTTAGTTGACCAGTCCGATCTTTCTCCCATTCTTTATGATTTAACGTTAGATAATTCTCATAAAAAGGTCACGTTGAATCCTTCTCAGTGTATCATTGTTGATAATCCGAATTATGCTCCATATTTATTGTTGAATCCATCAGGGGTAGCCAAATTGTATAACGAATTCAAACTGGAAGATGGCCATAGCTTGATACAACAAGTTAAAGTATTACAGTACCAAGAGACTGGACCCACTCGCCCTGCAGTATACGATAACCTTGACGACGAAAATGATAACAATATCAATGGCAATAACGATGAACGTAACAACGGAAATCAAAATAGAAACCTACAACAATTTATAAGAGAGGCATACAATCAATTTGCAAATAGGTTTCTCGCAATGGGGATACGGATTTTAATTTTGTTGACCATAATTGATTTCAGTATGCCATGGAAGTACTGGAAGTTTCTTATAGTGTACGGGTTTGTTTTATTCGCATTATATTGTATATTCATTGGTGGAGTCAGAATTGCCGATAAAATTGATGAATTGTTACCTCCAAGAAATCAACCAAGACCCATTCATGAAAACCTTTTGTTAGGAATCGGCAAGATACTTCGATTTGCATCAGGCACAACTACAACCGTTTTGTCAAACATCGGTTTAGAATTAATCCGGACTGGAGTTAGTCGTACCTATGATTATGAAATTATACTCAATAGACATCACAGAAATTGGTTTTCCACATTAACCGAGAATATCAATTTTGCCAGTAAGGATATGTTATTGTATGTTTTGTCACTTTCGCCAAGGTTGACTGATGTGATAGAATCTGAAGTCAATGAATGGAAACGGGTAGAATATGAACTGTTGAGAACGAAATTATTCATTTCTCTAGATTTGTTGAAGACCTTAACTGACGATTACAATCGTAAACACACTCCCAGTTTCGAATTACCCAAAGTATTAACTGAATATGAAGTTTCCAAAATATTAACTTATGATTCTTCCTCTGGGACTCCTGACGAGGTTACTCACGAAAAACGCTATAGATTAGCACTCGAATTTTATTATCTCTCTGAGTTATTGTGTGTCCCATTGAATGGTGCATTTGTCAAGGAGAAGCCATTGTCTGATGGTGTACTCGCTACCTTGCACAGGTCCACTCAAATGATCAATACTATGGATATTCCTTCATTTGGTTAACTGGTTCATGTTTTATAAGATTGAAGATAAATTGAAA
Organism: Candida sp. Y128-05E; assembly: GCA_037042355.1. NCBI lineage: Eukaryota > Fungi > Ascomycota > Pichiomycetes > Serinales > Debaryomycetaceae > Candida > Candida sp. Y128-05E. The sequence continues at coordinate 104,804 of JAXQKE010000058.1, read as the reverse complement.
CTGCGCAAGACAAGATTAACCGTGATCAGTAATATAACTATTGTTGTTATATCACTAGTTTCAATCGTCAATTGGGTCATTGATTACGTATTATTAAAAGTGTTACAATATAGCAGTCGATTATTATCAAATTGAAGAGAGATGCATGTTCTCTTTTTTGATTCAAGGTAGATATATATATATAGCGTTCACTCTTTTGATAGAAACACAGAGAGATCTGTCTTGTAATTGTATATAAAAATATATTCTTCGACTAAACAAAAATGTATGAGTGTGCTTAGAAATCATTAGCCTTGAGAAAATCAGTGTGTTTGATTCTTAAGATGAAATTGACGGATGAAGCTAAAGCATTCCATCATATAGTTTACGAGACAGTGAGTAAAATACCTAAAGGTAAAGTTACTAGTTATGGTACGTTTGATTAATTGTCTTATAAAGTTAAACTAACATGTTAGGACATATAGCCTATATGATTGGGTGTCCTCAGAATTCGAGGAGAGTGGGCAGTTCTTTAAAACACTGCGATTATATCATTGGCCAGCTATCACAGGAAGATACAGAATTGGGATATACTTACGGCACGTTGCCATGGTTTAGGGTCGTTTCAAGCGCTGGTAAAATTTCACCTCGAGATAACTCGTCTGGCGAAGTACGGCAAGCAAAATTGTTGGAAGAAGAAGGCGTGCTGGTACTGACAGGTCATTTAATTGACCTCGACAGGTTTGGATGGTTTCCAGATGATGTAGATGATTAGATAAAGTATCTGTAAATACGTAACTGTCATAATTTAGTCTTTCTATAAATAATCTATGCATCTATAAATTTAGAATTGAGTGTGATCAATTTTGAGATTCAATAGAGTCAACACTAACTTTTCGTTTCGAATAAGTTGATTGAGAATTTATCGATGGAGATTTCTGATTTTTTGGTTTATTTTTTGATTTGGATTTTTTGGGGTTAGGTTTCTTCAGTCTAGGAACATCCAGAGTATCGAGTTGTTTCTGAACCTTTAATGATTCCTCCGCCCACCATTTCGCAAACTCTTCTTCCTGTTGGATTTCTGCTAATGTTTTTCTTTCAACAGTCTTTTGTGCCAGTGCTTCTAGTGGTGAATATTCGTCAATCATAAATTCACTGTAATTAATGCTTTCAGACGAACCATTCATACCATTTCCAAAGATAGGACTAGGTGCAGCGACAGATTCATTTATATAATTCAGAGCTGACGTTTTCCTCTTGGATTTCGAATTTCCTTTACTACTACCTAGTACCGGCATCACATGAGTGTAATTGCTTGATAATAGAGCCCCAGTCAGGTCCAGTTTAGAATTCATTGGAGCAGGCAGGACGGAACTACTCCATGGGTTGGAATTCACACGATTTCCTGGCTCTGACTCACTATTCTCGTCGTTTACTTGATTGTTCAAAGGCTTTCTTTCCTTTTGTGACAACTTAATCATGGGCCCTATTCTCAATTTCTGTGATTTTTTATTGATATTAATTAATCCTGTAGTCTTGGAATTTTCAATTGGATTTGTGCTTCCAGAATTGGCAGATACGGTAGAAAACTCTGTCAGACTATTATTTCCCAGGTTCAAATACGATAAAGTAGTTGCTTTTGGTTCGGATTTGACCTCAGCAAAAGGATTAGACCATGATAGCGAGACAGATCTCCGGCCATTATTCGACTTCGTTGACTCTTCTTTGGTGGGTACAGTTTCTGGGGTTGGTGATTTATTGATAGCGACAGCTGATGATTTTCTTCGCGTACCTTTGGTCACTACCTCGAAGCCTCTGTCATCTTCAGACAAAGCTGGTTGACTTACTTCCTTGCTTCTAGTCTTAACGGAGTTCCTAAACGTAGTAACTTCATCTACCATATTTGTCTTACTAGAGTTTCTCCTGCTCTTAGGAATTGAAATAACTTGATCCCTAAGCTTAATATCAACTAAAGGTTCAAAGGCTTGGAAGCCTTTCCTATCGTCAATGAAAAATTCATTAAAGCCACCAATATCGTTGACAAATTTAGCAACAAGCTGGTTAGATTCGCTTTCAAAGTAAAAACTTACAATTTTTTCATTCAAAACCCCTTTACTGTTTGAAAAATCTTTGGTCTGACAGTTTTGAAAAAAGTTAATTTGCTTCTCCAATTTCCGCATTACCTCGACTGACAAATCGTTCCATGAGCTATCGAAAAGTAATACCTCCAAATTGTTATATATGTACCAACAACAATTCATGAAAAGCTTAGGTGCGGATAAGTAATCCGCATGGACTAACAATAAAGTCACATTTTCTAGGCAAATGAAGTCAGAAATTGCCATTTGACATAAAGCTTTAAGCTGAAACAATAATAATTCGTCGGATACTTCAATCATCTCTAACATAATATTCACAAATTCGTCAGTATCTTCAAATGCAAAATCAAAATAGTCAAAGATATTGTAGTTATTTTGACCATATAAATGTAGCATGATAAACTTAAACTGGAATGTACTCAAACCAGAGAAATCCAAGACCCGATCCAAAGAGCTATCCCATCTTGAAGACAAAAGCGTCTCAAAGAAAGCTGACCTTGATTTTAGAATATATGAATGGCAACGAATTTCCCCATCTCCTAACTTCACAATAACATCGCCCGATGAAACATGATCTAAATCGTTTTGTAGACCTTTGGTGAGCTCAACCAAGTACCGGTCATTTCTGAGGATTGGCTCAACACCAAATACCCTCAAAAGGTTGTCATATTGTTCCCTGATGTGTTTTATGTCTGGCAAGAACCTAGAAAGAGACTTGTGCATCGTGGTATTGGTGTAAACAAAATGAACAAACAACAATAACGCTGAAAGGTTCACATTTCCTCGAATTCCTAGTTCCATAGTGCTTTCATCATAGTTAGCATAGATGTTATCTTGTACAAAATATTCGTCAGTATGGGCGCAAAATATCCTTTTGAAAACTTTTGACCTGGCTTCAAAAATCGACCTATGTATCCCAATCCGAATATCCGGGTATTTTTCAACTGTTATAAAACAATCATAGTCTTTATGTGGCGCTGACTCCGAACATAATCTACTAACAACTTCGGGTCCGATCCTGAAGAGTTCCAATAGAGGTGCAAACTCCAAATCCAGCACATCTTCATACGTACTAGAAGTATTCACCCGCTTTGAAACTGACGGATCGTACCTGTTATTATAACTTTCAAATAACACGTCTTTAACATTTGGATCTTTAGTATTTTGAACTTCATCCTCATCTTCTTCATCATTCACTTTCAGAGAATTTGGGTAAATAAATCTCGAGATATACGTATTAGTACTATGATCAACTTGCAATAACTGCTCCTGCTTTCGAGTCAAGTTAACATCTACCAAAGGACTCAAATAATTCGTATCTTCAATGAAATCATTTTTTTGCAATTTCAATGGCAATAAATCAATATCATCACGGACAAACCCAAATGAAAAGAACTTTGGATCACAAGAAACTTCCACTACTTTATTTAGTTGATCAATCTTTTTGAACTTATTTTTGATATTCAGCGGCTGTTGCGTAACATCTGATATAGGTTTTTTAACACCAGATGCTTGATCAGACTTAACAAATACAGAACCATTTCTAGTACACAAGACAATAGAACCGTCTTCAGATACATCAATATCAGTAACATTCATTCCGTGATCATATGCCCTCCACACTTGTGTATATTTAACATTTTTGATGTCCTTCGGGTTCAATTTAAACGTGAACACATCACCTGCTTTCAGAAGAATTGCGCAACACTTGATGGATTTCATGACTATTTTAGTAATCTCGATTGGTTTTGTTAGTCTATTTGGTTTAAACAATGAAAACTGATCAAGATTTGCCCCTTTGATTGGAATTTTTGGTAATTTGACATGTTGGAATTGAAAATAGACGTGAATATCATCCTTTTCTGTAACTAAAATCGTGCATGTGTCACAAGCCGTGATCATTTTGATTTCATCTCTTAACGTTATACTTTTTGGTTGATTTATCACCTCGCCTCTGAACACATTCCCATCCTGGTTTAATTCTAGATCTGGATCCAGTGATGGAATTCCCATTTGACCTATGTTGAGGCCCCACGAGAAAATCTCGGACTTGGTGAACGCAACTGAGTGTACATTTGAAGTGGCAAGACCTCTAATATGGTGGGTGTTCTTCTTTAAATCTCCCAAGATTAGCGTTGGGTGAATCTCAAATATATCAAGATAATCTTTTGACGTGACAGATCGAACTCCTAATTGATTGTAACTATTCAACCCCCATCCGTATATTTCATTGTCCAGGGTTAGAGCAATTGAATGGTTATTTGAAATGGCAAAATCTCGCACAAAGATATCATTTTCGGGAAAATGATTAATCAACCTAAAACTGGTACAATTACCAAGGTTTCCAAGCCCCAATCTACCTCTAGAGCCCATACCACAAGAAAATAGCTTGCCGTCTTGCGATAAGATTACGGAATGGTTTTTAGATAGCATGACATTTTTGTATCGTGGTCTGTTGAACCTGATTTGCGAAGACGCATTATGAGCATCTGTCTTGAAGCACTCATGTTGTAACTTAGTTGGGATATATCTATCTTTTTGATCACCAACACCTAATTGCTGGTGATTGTTTGCACCCAAAACATATATCTCAGAACCACTTCTCTTTGTCCAACTCTTGTCTGAGGAGCGCATTGGTGATTGAGAAGTAGTAGGTGAAGTTGTGGACGATGATGCTGTGGCTGGTGTTACTGTGGGGGGTGCTGCAGTTGGAGCTTCAGTTGGAGCTGTCATATTCCTCTGATTATCAGCAACTTCGTTTCCCAAAGGTTCAGGTTTCTTTGCAGAAGCTAAATCCTGGAACCTATAAACCAAATGACATTCATTTTTTTCATTTATATACTCCGGAATCCAAAGCAAGTCTTTAAAATCATTATTAAGCAATTGCATCGGAGTTTGACCATTTCGATCTTTAGCTTTAAGTAGTTCGGTGTATGTATTGGACGCCTTCAAGAAATCTATTAGCACCTTGAAACAGGCGAGTCTTTTATGGAATATAACATAGTGCAAGCAGTTCCAGCCACTTTCATAATCACCATAAGCAACAATAACCTTTATGTCGCGGTTCTTCAATAGGTTTCTTAGTAAATCGTGCCGATTTGTAAGTATAGTAACATGTAGTATAGTTCTTCCAAAAACGTCTCGTTTGGTCAATTCATCTTTCGAAAGTTTAGATAAGTTGTTGATTTTATTGCTAGAGCTTGTATTCATGCTGTGTCTACCACATTTGTTCTGATTATTGTGTATTATACTTAAGATAAAGCAGTTGCAGGTAAATCATCAATATCTCATCAACGTGCTTTACAACGCGGCACCAAAAAAAATTGGGTTATACAGAAATTGAATATTGATGATAAATAATACAGTATTACTAAGTCTATTTGATATACATGTTATTAAGTGGGGATTTCAAACGGTAAACTTTCATCAAGAATGGAAAAATCTTCATTTGCAAATTCTCTCTCCAACTCATCCTTCAAATCAACTTCTTCTTCAGGAAGATCTTCGTAGTCGGGAAGGAAGTAAGAATTGGCAATGATTTTCTTCTTCACACCAGCAATTTTACCTATTGGTGGTAGTTTTGGTCTGATGTTTCTTTGTTTTTGAGGTAATTCGTCATCCTCAACTAGTGCCAACAAGTTATTCTCAGGCAACTCGGTAGATTCATTCTTTTTCTTTTGGACCTTGACAAACTGAGTGACGGATTTATCGTAAAGCTTTCTGTAGAATGGATGAAGAATACCTATTTGGTCTTGTATATCACAAGCACGCAAAGTACGCGGTTCGTAGTCCTTCAAATCTTCAAATTTGTTTCTCTTCGACAAATTACCAGTACTACTATATTGGTTGTGTAATCGTGAATGAAGTAAGTAGATTGGGATTGACTTACTCAACATTTTGAATTCACGATCAAGTCCCAACTCTTTGAATCCAAAGAAATCGTCACCCAAATCGTTGGAAAAATCACCAGTCATAAACTGCTCACTATTATCCTCAAAACTTCGTTCATTAAAGTTCTCGAGACCTGGTCTTAACAACTCTTTCAAAAAATTGGATAACTTGGCTCTTAAATCGACCAATTTGTCCTGCTGTTTCATGATTTTTTCTTGGACATATGTGTAAAGGTCATCCGGTTTGTCAACCCCGTTCTCTACTAAACTCACCAATAATGTTTCACGCTCGGTTAGCTTATTTGACGTCGAAGACTCACAATGAAGTTTCATGGTCTTGATTAAGTTTCCTAAATATCTTTCTGCAAGCTGAGTCAATGTGTTAATCGCAGTTGGTTCTGTTGTCTCAAATCCCGTTTGCATCGCAACCTTGGCTATATTCCTTCTCAAAACTGCAAATTGGATATCATTACTCGAAATATCGTGATTTGGTAATTTCGATACTGGGTCAACATCAACTTCACGAATAGGTTCTATCTCGGGTTGCTTCATTTGAGTATGATGGACAAATTGTTGCGTTTGCATCTGACGAATTAATGTAATTTTGAAACATATTTTTCTAATTTCCTGAATTTGATGGATGTTATCAAAATATACCTTGTTTAATCCTTTATCAATTGGTAGCACAAATCGAGACTTGATAGTCGATGCATCACCCCCAGCTTGTTGCAAATACACGTCGGCCAACTTATTTTCACGTATATCCTCCTCGTCTTGATCAATACCTTTGTAAATAATGCCTGGTAATCCACCAGTAATATCGTATTCGAGCAAGTATGGTTCGTCATTCTCTAATAGATTACTCGATTTAGATATTACTTCTTGATTATTCAAGTACTGGTTAAAGTTTTTATTGTCACTTGCCTTTCGGACAATTGCGTCTGCATCTAAACGTAAATGGCTATTTTCATCAAACAAATTAGCCCTGGAAACACAATAGTTGGCTCGAGATTTAGCTGTCAAGGTTCTCCAAGCTTGTAATTCAGGATCGATCTCCTCTTCTTCCTCCTCAGAACCTATTTCCATTTGGTCATTCTCTTCTTCCTCTTCCTCTTCTTCTTCCATAGCAGTTCCATTCTCGGGAGCCGGTGTTTGTGACTCGTCATCTTTGGCGCTCGGTTCCGGTGATGATGGCAATGGCGTGTTTGATTCTTCTTGTTTGATTTGATCTTGTCGACTTCTTTTCCTTCCCTTTTTCATCGATTTACCCCCACTCTCAAACGGGGTACTTCTATCATTATCTAGTTCATCTTCCTTCTCAATCTCGGCTCTACTTCTAATAACGATATTAGGAATTGTTGGTGCCAACTTAGCCGTTTTCTTTTGCATGGCAAGAGCGTGTGTTCTTAAGAAGTGTTTGGGATCGGTATTATAGGCAAAACAATTATTCCAAATCAACATTAGGTCGTCAACGAATTCCTTCTTAGAATTGTACTGTAAATTTTTCAAATTCTTCATAACAGTGTTCAAATCCATGGGTTTTTTGATAATTAAACCATAATTAGGAGCTTCACGTTTAGAGACCTTATTTAAAAACGGAGTTGAGTGTTCGGTATAACTTCTTAAATCCTGCAACACTTTCTCGCACGCTTCGTATAATTCCTCCTGGCCGACTCTTTCATCGTTGGCCCATTTACCTCGACTTTTTCTAACATCCATGAAAAGCGTCCTTAATTCAAAATCGTTTAGTTGCACCTTATCACGCTTTTGTTTGATTGTAGAGTATAAATGTTGGAGAGACGATGGAGCCGAGCTGCCAAAACCTATACTGTCTGAGTTATCAATTTCAGCCGTATTGGCAGTATTTTCACTTGTGTTTGTAGTTGACTTATCTTTAGTTAGCTGTAAATCAGACTTTTCTAATTTTCTTCGTTTAATAAGTGTATCTTTATCGAATTCAAAGTTATGGTAGACTTTATTGAACTCCTTGATTAGAATCGCTTGTTCTTCTAAAGATGCCTTATTGACCGCCGCCAGTTCAGAGGAAACAGCTGGCTCTTGCGGATGCGACTCTTGCTTACTTGGGGACTTCATAGAATGAGACTCATCAGTTGGTTTTGGAGTGGAAACTTCTTTATCTGTTGATTTTTCCTTTTCAGCCCCTTCCTTATCTTCAACATCCTCTTTATCCTCGTCATTTCCTTTTTCATCCTCATTTGTATCTACCACACTAGGTTCTTCTGGCGCGGCCACGAGTTCAAACGGAATATTCAAAACCATTTGTTTCTTTTCATTGAACTGCAACTCTGAAACAGACTCATCATCGGCAACTTCCTTTTTTTCTTCCTCTTCCTCCTCCTCATCTTCATCATCATAATCATCTTCCTCCTCACGAGCTGGTTTTTTCACCTCTGGTAATTTTTCCAGACTCTTTTCATCATCATCAACTTTATCTAACAAATCAATCAATTCATAATCATCGGAAACCTCTTCTATTGTATGTAAAGATTCATCCAAGGTTTTAGAATCATAATAGAAATCAATGGCTTTTTCCCATAGGAGATATCGAATATGTAAAGATAGGGTAGATATCATGCTATAACCCGGTTCAAAACTGGCAACGTCATCGTCATTCTTATCAAAATGCAAAACACAATTACCACTAATAAAGTGTTCCCATACTGACACTTGATTAAGGTTTAATATATAGTTAACAATTTTGAATTGGGGTTCAGTTAGAAAGATTTCAAAGAACTTATTAGCATTCAATTTCTTAGCCAACTCATACAACTTGCGACTATTGTTGAACTGAAACGTAGATAGTTTATCCATAATATAATGATTGTATAATTAATCTAATTTTTAATGTTTGCAATATGTTAATCCAATTGATGTATATTTGAATTCATACAGACACTCTAGAAAAAAAAAAGATTCTATGAGTACAACTGACTATGTGACTGTTAATATGTAAGATGGGTATGTCACTACCTTGTCAATCTATCTGTTAAATGATTGATTGATTATTAGATTTCTCGTGTTTAACAACCTATGTTATTCTGAAACTTTTTTCGCACACAAACTTTGAGGCTATTATTAACTTAAGCCAACTAAATACTACATTAATTATACGATACTACTTTTATAACTAGGTAATAGTCTCTATTGATATTGATATATACTCGTAAATTAACTCTGAAATAATCTATATAGAACTCATATCTTCAGCATTTACCGAATTGACTATCCATTTATATATATATATATTATTCTCTCATTAAATTCATCATACCTACAATTATAATAATCATAGTTGGGTATAAAGTTTTTAGTTACCGATTGTTGCAGATTCGTTGATGACCTATAAGCAATGTAACCAGATTTAAAGCTAAACGATAAGCTTCTATATCTCACCACTTATTGGGGAATCACCTCCAGCTGTTTCTTTCGTTAATTTTAACTTTGTCAAGTTGGTCGATTTATGGCTCGTATTTGTAGCTTAACTTATCTTATTTAAAGTTTGTGATTACTCAATCAATGAGAAAAGATGCTGTGTCGACCTTCGCTTCCTGTAAAACTGGCTGAGCTTTTTGTTTATTTGCACCAGGTAAGCGTTGATAGAATTGACTAACCACTGGTTTCAATCCTCGCTTGTATTGTTTCATGATTAAGATTTCAGTGATTATTGATGAGACTAATAGGATTAACGCAAATACAGCAAAACAGACCAAACTCTTCCTTCCTGGGAAATACTCACCTGGTTCTATAGATAACCCATAAGCTGAAGAGTAATGAGTGAATAGTCTGATTGTTTTGAAAAGGATATACACAATACCTCCGCAGTAAAACAAAACGATAATAATTGATAACCAGAGTAGTTCACGAGTAGCGGCAAAGTCAGAAACAACTAGCACAAGAATTGATAATGGCAACACTATTATTGTCACAATAAACTCGGGTGAAGTACGGTCATTGACCATAATGACAAGAAATTGAATGGTGAACCCCAAGAAGAAGAAGAAATCAAAAATCAAACAGACCCGATGAATTTGGAATATTGAATACATTCGTCTCATTTTCAAATCAGCACCCACTTTCTTGAAACTAAACCATTTAACGAAATTCTTCAATTTAAAGAAGACAATATAAATTTGGATCACCAAGGTGATACCAAGTACAACAATAGTGGCTAAGTTTGTTCCTTTAGTAGCATTTTTCCACACCCGAGGTAAGAACACATGCAAATGATCAGTGACTTCGTCATACTGAATCCCGGTGTAAATCAACATGCAAGCATAAAAAAAACATAACGCTGCAAGAATCAATAGATTGTTTGAATATATCCCCACAAGTGTGACAAACACTTGATATATAGCGGCAAAAATGAACAAGGCAAAAAAGATTGAATTCTCCACATACCTCTGGTGGGACTCACGATTAAGTTTATGAATATTGATCACGGCAAACATGAATGATTGAAAAATCAAGATCAAGATGGCGGATATTATTGAGACCCAGAGAATGATTCTGGTGTATTTCTTATAAATGTCATGATCAGAAGTGGTTGCAGTTGAAGGAACCTTCTCTAAAGCATTGGCATTATTAGGTGCAAAATTCGTATTTCGTATATTGGCAACTTGGTAAAAGTCCTCAGAAGAATCATCATGAACATTATTGTAATTTTGATTGAGTATAGCATCTTGGTCACTATTAGTACTCTGCTTGTACGACTGGCTGGAAATGATATTATCTGATAAATCATTCGAGGGAATATCATTATCTAATTCAAGCTGACTAGATTGTAAATCATGATTATTAAACTCTAGATCACTATCTAGTCTATTTTGGTAATATCCAGCACTCTCACCCTCATCAACTACACCTTCATACCTAGTTTCAATGACATCAGAATCCTGCGAATATCGGTCACTGACAAGAATATTACTGGGACCATCTAAATCCAATGAGTTGTCATCGTGAACATGACCTGGATACCCTTCATCAACTCCAAGACCAGTACCTACTCTAGAATAAGTATTCATGGTTTATAGTAATATTTGAAGATGATATATTTTCTCGTATATTATACTGCAATATACATTCTTCGTCTAGAACAAATGGATCAATAAAACTTAAGCGAAGAATAAATAGGAATACTAATATGGTAAAGTAATTAGAAAAGTAGATTAGTTTCTATGTTTTCATTGTATCTTTAAGAACAGATTTATTACAATATTGTAGGATAATTATTACTTCTTCTCAATATTTGCCAATGCATCTTGATTTTTGATTCCACCTTTTTACATCATCATTATAACACTGGATTACGGTGTCTACTATTTATATATCACCATCCTCTACTACTTATACTAAAAAATCGATAGCAAAAAGTATCCTAATTTGGCAATGATACTTGGAAATGTGTCACCGGCATTAATCTAATTAACTTGTAGCAAACGAGAATGTGGAAACCTGGTAAGAAAGATGAAGATGCAAGAAAACAAAGAGAGATTCGATTCTAGAGTTAATTTTCACTTGGATGTAAATACGTCATTGATCCTGTAAAACAATTCTTGGTGGAGATTATGTAGCCATGTTTTGTTTTAATTGTCATATTATATATATCATATAAGTCGGAGAATAAAGGTAACAGTAAATGTACTATAACAAAATCTGTAACCATAAGATTTACTAGATTTACTATGTAAAGTAAGTAAACATTTATGAATATCTACCCTAGTGGTTCTAGAAAAAGGGCAAATACCAATACATTAGCCAACAAGTTCGGATTAAGAAGTCGTATTTTCTAAATCTAATAAAGACTTCTGCAAAACAAGGTCATGAACAAGTGGTTTTTAAATTTCAGTCTCTATGTTAAATTGGTACAAACGTAATTACGTATATAGTTACTAACGTAACTATGTAAAGATTGAATTTAATAGACACCTTAGAAAAAAAATTATAGAATAACGATCAAAACCTAGTAAAATAGAATATCAACCGAAAAAAAAGTACTTTATACAGTTTATCGGATTTCTTTGGCTATTGGTGGCTGTCCCAGGAACTGGCCACTCCAACCACAACTATCTTTACACTAAACATACATTAAATAGAACAAAACAGAGTAAAATAGAATATCGATAAGAAATGTCAGAGGATTTTAATTTATCAAATTAGAATTAGTTGTGCGTGGCTGTTCCAGCCAGAAAAACTCGTCTACAAGTGGCTGTTCCAGCCAGTGGTCGGCTACGCCAACCACAGCTCATTTACATTACCCATGCATTATAAATCTATATAATTATACCATTACATATATTCATAGTTTACCATTGATTTAACATAATCAAAATGACATATTATATTGATTTTCTGCTTATACTGCATATTTCTTAGTCCATTCTTTAGCGGTGGCTTCATATTTGGATCTATCTTGTTTGTAAATATGAGCAATTTCTGGAACTAAAGGATCATCTGGATTAGCATCGGTCAATAAAGAACAGATGGATAATAATACTTTGGATATAGTTAATGCGGGGGACCATTGGTCTTTCAAGATATCTAAACAGATATTACCGTTACCATTGATATTAGGATGGTAGATCTTGGTAGTGAAAGCAATCTTAGGAGGTTTGAAAGGGTAATCGGTTGGGAAGTGGATAGATAAGAAGAAGACACCCCCAGCGTAAGGTGAGTCTGGTGGACCCATAATAGATGCTTGCCAGTGGTATAAATCATCGCCTACTGGACCTGCTGAACATGATGATGGTGGATCTCTAAAAAGTTAGTAGAAGAAAAAGACAAAAAAGGAAAGGAGAAAAGAAATACTAAATAACAATAATATTGTGAACAATGCTAACAATAGTGTTGATAATATTACTATCATTTCTTGGTAACCGAGTGGTCTCGTGACCTCACTGCGAAAACAATAACACTTCAATTTTGGTGGCGAACAATGATTGGCGAGGCTGTAAATGATGTAAATGATGAATTATGAAACAACAATAGTAGTAACATAATCAAGATGAACCTTGGAAATGATATATCTTAAAGACTCGTGACTCCCACAAAAAACTATGGGGTTTGCAAAGCAAAAGGAACCGGAGTCTGATCAAACTAAACTTGATATAAAAGATATCATCTAGCATCTTGTAGCAAACATATCATTTAAGAATCTGTAGCAACTCAAGTGGACGTGATCCCAACAAGACAAAGGGAACATCTGTTCAAACCTATTTGAATACATCTATACCTCTACCTTGAACAACACTATCTCATCATTATCTGATAGACACTTAGATGATAGACCTTCGGTCTATCAACTAAGTCTATCATCTGTTATCTACCAACCATCTACCAACCCCAATCACCAATCTCTCTAATCAATATAACTTTCCATCCCCCTTTAACTCTCATACATACCTTCCTAAGTCAGCTAATTCTTTATTAATACGTTTCAAAGACATGACTTTTATAGATTTGTGTGAATGATTATAGTAGTAATATTATCTATAAATAATCGAGATAAAATTTGAATCCAATCTTGTCAGCAAAAAAGAATTTCATCGAAATTGTTGAAGGAGTGTATATAAGAAATGAAGCACATGACGTATAGTCACACTACCATTGAAGTAGAGTTTACTAGAATAAGTCAAGGAGAGACTAGAATAAGTAACAGAACTAGTTAGGTTAGTTGGTTTAGTTATAGTATATATTATTTTTTAATGACATATTAAACTTGCTATTTTTGTTTTCTTTTTCTTTTGCAACCATATATCTTGACTTATTTGAAACTGAAATAAAACTAATAAATCATTGGTCTCAATTGGTAAATATATTTATTCTTTGTCAATTAATATTATTATTCTATATATTTATCTTTGATTTATTTATGGTTTAGCAGTTTATAAAATATTATCTCCATGATTATAACATGTACCAGGAAATGTAGTTGCAGAATATTTCATGGAAGTTTGTACTAATTATTTACTTTGGTTTCCGAAAGTTAGGATATATATGGTTATATAGAGAAGAAGATTTGGAGTAACTTTAGTTGGTAACATTAATTGATAACTAGCAAAATGGCGTTGTTAGATATTTATATTAAATTGCAAACCTCAATTATTATTCTGAGTATGAAATAATTATAAGTATTCCTAATTAATTATGAGTATACATAATTAATTGATATGATGTATAAAAAGAGATATAGTTCGGTGAAGATGAAATCTACAATTTATATGCACTTTTATAGTACACTTTAGTCAAAAATACATAAACACTTTTTCTTTTACATTTCGGCTTTTAAATGACATCAGAGTCCAAAGTATTGTATATATCAGAATTTCTCGAAATAATTTACATCTCCTGCCATTTCTTCCGACAAGATATCAGCTATTTTGAAGGATTGGTAGTACATTAACGCACACTCTCAGATTATTTCACTGGGGATAACAGGATATTCCAAGGAAATAGGCATTTTTAGAGTTAGAATTACAAGATTAATGTAAATTTAAATATCTAATTCGATCTACGATCTAACCAAACATGGAACCACTTGATGTAATCGACCAATGGAACTCAAATACAGTATAGATTCTTCTTCAGATTATACCAGTTCACAAGACATATGATGTGACTGCTAATAATCAGCCCATTCTTGTAAAACAGTAACGCAATTTATTTCTGAATATTCTCAGGAATCAATTACTAACCAAACCATCTTTGTTATACCAATTCCAATGATTAATAAGTCACCTATAAATACCCCTGTATTAACCAACCTCGAACCTCATTAGCCAGGTTTCATTATTTTGTTAGTGTTTTAAAATTAATTGTATAATTGTATAAAACCAATGCTAATGAAAAACAGTTCCAATGCTAATCATCTTAACTTAACATACATTTGCCCCAATCTCCATCTGTTCCATCGTATACTTTAAATCATCGTTATTTTCCTGTATATATTCCTATTTTTTTTTTTTGGTCTTACGAATAAACCAGTACTGGTAAGTCTTTAGTAAGATATAACTACAATAAACACAAATTAAGTATAGACAGAGACTCTTCTCATCTTTTCAAGACAATACTTTTATTTATTTATAAAAAACAAACGATTTGCTTAACTTTAAGGGTAGTTCCTCTACCCCAGATTCTATGATTACTGCTTTTCCTACAGCTAAAGATAATAGTATAAATGATGTTAACCCAAAGGTTAATGATGATGAAACGGTGAAAATAGAAATTAAAAATGGTAGTTCCAATATTGGTAAAGAGAATGTTAAATCAACTAAAGTTGATTCCAATAAGGTCAGAATCATCAACCATAATCAAGATTCTTACTTGAACAAACAGTCGACTAAAAGGTCTAAAAAAGGTTGTTTGACTTGTAAATGTCGGAAGAAAAAGTGTAATGAAGAAAGACCCATTTGCTCCGATTGTCGCCGGTTATCGAAAAATTGTATTTGGATCGATGATTCTATGGACGATGAAGAGGTGAAGAAATTGAAAGAGAAAGTAGAATATGAAGAATCTAATAGGAAAATGAGGAAACGAAAGAAAAAGGGTGAGGATGATGAAAAGATTTCTAAAAAAATTGATATTCCCCATAAACAAGTATTTGTAAAGGATATTCATAGACAGCCTTTTAAATCAGATCAAGGTATTCATAAACAAACTTTTTCTATGTCACATCGAGATATTCCCCAATCATTTTCAAAACCTATATCAGACCGAGATAGTTCTCAGAAACGAACGTTTGCCATAAAACGAGATTCTCAGTTTACATCTACTTCTGGAGCTATTCCTAATACCAACCACATACCGATAGATCAAATACAGAGCCAATCGGTCAATATCCCCAACCACTTGTTGGAGACCTTGGAACAAAAAGCTTCGGACTTGCCCTATCCACTTTCCGATCAATTACCAAATGATATTTCTACAAACGATGACGGACTAAAACTAACGCCATCGACGATTAATTTGCTCAACGCAGCTTCGGCAAACGATTTATTATCAACTCCATTCAATTACCACTCTCCGTCGCAAAGTTTTGCAAGTCTAAATGAATCAGGTATTCGTTTTACAAAAAGTTACAGAAATGAGAGTTCAACCCCTCAGAATGGGGGTTTAGACTCCCCTGATCCTTTGAAATCCTTCAGGTACTTTCATCAACCACCGTCTCCACATTCTCCAAAATCCTTCAACTTTCAACCATCGCCAAATTCTCCAACCATTTCCAATATGATGAATCCAGTCGAAAAACTTGCCAATGGAGCAGCTCCAAAGGCGTTTAGCTTAGATGATCAACCAACACAACCGGAGAAATCACTCGACTTGATCGATAATAATACACTCGCCAACTCGCCACCATCACTTGAGAAATCTCTAGAGTTAATCGATAATAATACACTCGCCAACTCACCATCAGCTTTTTTAAACCTTTTGATGGACTTAAAACACTATGAACCGAAGTTACAACTACTAGATGATGATGAGACTCCAAACCAAGCTGATTCGGATCAATTGGTTCCATTCTCAAATTTATCACCTAGTAATTATGGGCATTTGATGGATGAAATCCAGCATATAATGACTCCACTACCATTTTCGGAGCCATCATACATACCTGACTTGTCGTCATCAACCGCGAGTTATTTATACAATTACTACGAGCAAACATTATCGAAGCAAGTCTCAATAGCACCAACTTCACAAAACGAATCTAATTCATATCAGAAAGTGTTCTTACCTTTGGCACATAGAGATCCAGGGGTATTGTATGCGATCTTGGGATGGGCCGGGCATCATTTGGGTGGTGACTGGATAAAAGAAGGGTTCAAGTATTCTCGATTAGCAGCCAATCATTTATCGAAATCAATGTTTGGGGTGGATGATTATAATAAATCGCCATTAGGTGAGAATGCAACTAAATCAGCAGTCTTGCTCAATAATGAAGATACCAACTCAATTATGATAAAATTAGCAACGTTGTTGATTTTATGTGGATCTGAGATATGTCGAGGTGATGTCAAGAATTGGTCTACTGATTTGAGTTGGTGCTGGAAAATCTTATCAACCAATGGTGGGTTACTTAAATATAATAAGTCAAAAGAGGGCCATTGGTTGCTATCGAATTTTGCATATCATGATTTGTTATCATCATCATCGAATGAAAGAGGTACATACTTCCCTTCAGAACAGTATGATGTTATATTTAAAGATAAAGAAGGGTATTCGCGAGGTAATTTGAACCCGTTGTTAGGAGTATCTAAAGAATTATACAAGCTTATTGGTGATATCAGTACATTAATGTACGATAGTAAGAATCATTTAGACCAATATTATAATCGAGACCAAAGTCCATTTGAATTGCATTCATTGACTAGTTCTCCTGTTGAAGAAGAAGAAGATTATGATGATGATTATTCAGAGTTAAGTGATCATGGAAAGATTAGCCGATTGTTATTATCGGTGATTGAAAAATCAAAACAAGTGGAAAGTAAAATCAATACATGTCGACCAGATCCGAAGGATCTTATTGGGCTTACCGATGAGGAAATGGAGTTACAGTTGACTTTATTTGAAGCATTTCAAATATCAGCCAAGTTATTCTTGAGACAATCTATCATGAAATGTAACCCTTCAATGTTGGAATGTCAAGTCTTGAATAATGATTTGATCAAATGTATTGACATACTAGTTGGATCTCCTGTGCAAGCGTCATTGGTTTTTCCTGTATTTATGGCAGGTATTCATAGTGTGACAAAACATGATCGTGACTTGATGACTTTACGAATGGATAATTTCATGAAACTTTATGGTCCATGGAACTTATCCAGAGCCAAGTTTTTGATAGAACAAGTGTGGCAGAATAACATTGAAGGGAATAGTGTAGTTGACTGGTACTCTATTTTGAAAGAACTAGGATGGGATATTAATTTTGCATAAATTAAAGAAAGGTAATGATACTATAGTTAACTATATAAAACAATGTATATACCATGTAAGTTCATTCCTATTACTATTACTATTTGTTTCCCTCGTAAGTCATTTGTCGGTCACCCTCGTAATTCCTATTTCACGTGACCTCATCTCCCGGTTTTCAAAATGAAAAGTTCCATGGGATGAGAAGAGAATTTTTCAAAACTATAATACTAATAATATACTAGGTAGATTGATAACTATATAGTATGGCTGCATTGGACTATCTTCTTTTCGAAGAAGCTACTGGTTATGCCATTTTCAAAGTATTGATTCAACAAGATGATATTGCCTCTAGACTGAAAGAAGTACAAGAAGCTTCAAACGATTTAGCTAAATTTTCCAAAATGGTTGAATTAGTTTCTTTCGCTCCATTCAAAGGTGCTGCTCAAGCTTTAGAAAACGCTAATGATATTTCCGAAGGTTTAGTTTCTGATTATTTAAAATCTATTTTAGAATTAAATATTCCAAAAGGTTCTTCTAAAAATCAAATTAGTTTAGGTATTTCCGATAAAAACTTGGGTCCTTCCAT
>JAXQKE010000058.1:18392-86235 GCA_037042355.1 Candida sp. Y128-05E | reverse complement strand
GCTATCTCTTTATTAGATCAATTAGATAAAGATATCAATACTTTCTCCATGAGAGTAAAAGAATGGTACGGATGGCACTTCCCTGAATTGGCTAAGATTGTCCCTGACAATTACACTTATGCCAAATTAGCTTTAAACATCAAAGATAAAGCCGGTTTATCTGATGAATCATTACATGACATAGCCGCTTTGGTTAACGATGATTCTGGTGTCGCTCAAAGAATTATCGACAACGCTAGAATCTCCATGGGTCAAGATTTATCTGAACCAGATATGGACAATGTCACCACTTTTGCTGAAAGAGTTGTCAACATTAGTGAATACAGACAAGGTTTATACAAGTACTTGACTGAAAAAATGCATACTGTTGCTCCAAATTTGGCTACTTTAATCGGTGAAATGGTTGGTGCTAGATTGATTTCTCATGCTGGTTCTTTAACCAACTTGTCTAAACAAGCTGCCTCCACTGTCCAAATTTTAGGTGCTGAAAAAGCTTTATTCAGAGCTTTGAAAACCAAAGGTAACACTCCAAAATATGGTTTGATTTACCACTCTTCATTCATTGGTAAAGCCTCTTCTAAAAACAAGGGTAGAATCTCAAGATACTTAGCTAACAAGTGTTCTATCGCTTCTAGAATTGATAACTATTCCGATGAACCATCTACTGCTTTCGGTGAAGTCTTAAAACAACAAGTTGAAGACAGATTGAAATTTTACGATACCGGTGCCCCACCAATGAAAAACTCCGATGCTATCAAAGCTGCTTTGGCTTTATCTGGTAGTGATTTAGTTGAAGCTGAATCTGAACCTGTTGAAAAGAAGGACAAGAAAGAAAAGAAGGAAAAGAAGGAAAAGAAAGAAAAGAAGGACAAGAAAGAAAAGAAGGAGAAGAAGGACAAAAAACGTAAAGCTGATGATGACGAATCACCAAAAAAGAAGAAGAAGAAGTCTAAGGATTAGTCAAGTCACTTTTTGATCTTGAATAGAAACATATTCGAACATTCATACCTTTGTAGGTTGAATCCTTTTGTAAATTATTACTTTTGCATGTTATATATACGTATAATATAAATTTGATTAAATTAGTATTGATAGTTATAAACTCACGTATATTAAACCTATATAATAGCGACGACTACAAAAATAAAGAATAGAATTATTTGGCGCTTAGTAAGGAAATCTCGGCACTAACAGAAGACGGCCATTTACTCTGGTTGTGCAGTTGCAGTAGTAATTTCTAGGGTTTGTTCAATAGCTGGTTTACCCTTTCCGTTGGTTTTGACTGTAACTGAAGTTGTGGTATTGGAAGCAACTCTAGTTAAAGGTTTTGAAATTGATTCAACAACACCGGCCATGGTTTTCTTGGTTGGTTGAACCACTTGTTTCATGATCACTTCATCTGCTCCTCTGACATTCTTATCAATAGAATTGATGGTACCCCTAAGTGGTCGGCAAATGGAATTGATAGTATTTGTGACTTCGGGTCTTTGTAAACAATTATCCAATCTTGTCAAAAGATTATCAAGGTATACATCACCAGAATCGTAAGCAGCTTTGATCGGTTGAGTATTTCTAATAATCTTGATAGTTGGTGTCATAACTTGTTTTGTTCTTTTGGTAAATGGAATAAAATAATACCATTCAATGGTATTTTTGATAAATTTATAACTTTTAAGATGTTCAATCGATTTTCTTTGGACATTAGGACAAAGCAGAACAGCAGCGACTTTCAAATGAGGTTGTTGAGTAGCAGACATGGTATAACTAGTGGTAATAATAATATACTTAAGGAAAAGTAATAAAATTTAAAAGAACCGCTTTGTACTTTTTGCACCCAATTATTTATAGTTATAAAATTATGTATATTAAACCTATATAATAGCGAGGGCTACAAAATTAAAGAACAAAATCATTTGGCACTTAATGAATTAATAACAGCACTAACACTTTCTTTAACAGATTTTCTTTCTGGTCCAGAAGTTCCAGTAGTAACTTCAATGGATTGATCAATAGATGGTTTACCTTTTTCATTAGATTTGAGTGTAGCGACAACTGAAGTTGTGTTCTTGGGGGAAGCTCTAGTTAAAGATTTTGAAATGGATTCAACAACAGTGGCCATGGTTTTCTTGGTTGGTTCAACAACTTGTTCAGTAACATTAACAGGGGGTGGTGCTGGAGCCGGTCCGAACACGCACATACTGTCGACAGCAATTGTACCATTTGTAACATTAACAGGTGGTGGAGGAGGAGGAGGAGGAGCTGGGGGAGCTGGTCCGAAAACGCACATACTGTCGACAGCAATTGTACCATTTGTAACATTAAGAGGTGGTGCTGGTGGTGCTGGTTGTGGTCCGAACACACACATATGGTTGACAGCGACTGTACCATTTGTAGCATTAACAGGAGGTGGAGGAGGTGGAGGGCTAGGTTGGAGACAATTATCCAATCTTGTCAAAAGATTATCAACGTATAAATCACTAGTATTATAAGCAGCTTTAAACGGTTGAGTATTTCTCATTCTTTTGAGAGCTGGAACCATAAGTCGTCTTGTTTGACTGGTTAATGGCATTTGACAAATCAATTCAAAAGTAAAATTTACAGTTGAATAGGTTTTAAGATGATCAAGTGATCTTCTATTACTATCAGGACGAAGTGGAATGTTAGCGGCATCTAAAGCAGGTTGTTGAGTAGCAGACATAGCAGAATAAGTGGTAATAATAATATACTTAAGAAAAAGTAATAAAACTTAAAATTAACCGCTTTGTAGTTTTTGCACCCATTTTATATTGTTGCGAATTTGTGAAATGTGGGAAATTACACAAATTTAATTGTGAAAATTGTGGCTTTATTAAATAGTAGTTAAGCTGAAAAGGGCAAACTTTGATTAGAGAAATTATTTACATATAGTAATTGTAATAAATACAACAAAAAATTAGTAGAAAGTAAAAAACAAATGCAAATTAACGTAATTCACCATGGGATTGTGACGTATCGGGAGAGGAATTCCTTATTTCTTCATCATTAAAGTCGACATAGTCCATCTCTTGCTAGAGATGTTCTACTTCACTACCAGTATCAGTACTATCGGCATCATTTCTTACATGTAACTTTTGTTTTAAAATAGATGGTAGCACCCACCCATTGGTTATATGATCAGTAGGTTGATAATCAAATGATGGATCAACCACAGGCTGAGGAAGAGATGCCCTTACCAGAAAAACTCGATAGTTTATAATACCCGGTGTCATATCTCGCAGTTTAAGATCAAACTTTGTCATTGAGATATTACTAACTGTTAAGTAGATTTTTGAAGATTTTAACGCAAGACGATCTGTTTCCAGTAGTAAACTAACAATATTATCTTGCTCTACCAGACCATTGTAAAATAGTCTATCATAAGCAGCAATGTAAAAGATTTCCTCAAACAAACGATTGACTCGGGGTCCAAACGTAGTCATTGTAGAATTTTCTCGTATCCCGATTAATGAAAATGCTGGATTTCTTATTATACTAGTTAACAATTCTATTCTTTGAAACTTGAGTAAGTGATCTGGCTCAACATGGGGAACAGATGCTGGCCACCAGGTTGGCTTTTGTGGCAATTTATAGGGATGAGTAGTTTGCTTTCTGGGATCAATAATTTTTATCCATTGTTTAGCGATATTCTTACAAATCAATTGACTTATACCAGCAAATAAATGAAAATATTGATAAACCAATTCATTAGTATCATTTTTATCGAGTTTTAAATCTATACAATCTGGTAAAGTTGGACAAATTGTAGCAATATGATGACGCAGAAGAGCTTCGGAAATTCGATTCTTTTGGGCATCATCCAAGGCAGCCGAGCCAAAAGATTGAACAATTTGATTGTTCTTGGTTATGAATAAGAAGAAATGATTATCCTGAATGGTAGAAAATTCATCAAGATCATCAATGATTTCATCAATTGTTACCAGCATAATAATGTGTTTTGTTTATTACCTTCAAACAAACCACAGATATTACAAGTTTTATATAACTACAGATCACATACATTGGTTATCATATCCGTTTCAACATGGTTTGTTTTTAAATTCAACTAAATGTTGGAACCATTTCGGCGAGGTTTCACAATGGTTGCAAAATATTATCACCACATTTGGTAGCCACAGAAAAAAAATATTATTCATCGTGTTGAAAGAATTGTGTCATATATCTATATAATGCAGAGTATATATAAAGAAGAGTGATTCAAATTGGTGTGCAATAGTAAGATATTAGATCCAATTACGAAATCTTCTACAAAGCACATAAACGTTCTTTCATTTACTTTAAATTCCTTCACAACGTTGGTTGAAAACTAATTGGGAGTGGTACTATCATATATGAGTGGTAACTATGTCTGTGGTGTTTTCAGTAGTAGAAATGATAAAATTGACATAAACTGTAGGTAATATAATTTCCGCTAGTAATTAAATCGATACTTTAAATAAGTTGTCAACCTCAAATATTTTGAAGGCGAACTCTGATGGTTACGTCTATAATATAGAATACTACCCAAAGAAGAGTACAACATTAGTATACTAGGTAATAGGTTAACTGAGTTTTATACTTGTTTCATTTTCAGTAGAAGGTATTTGCATAAGAAAGGTGTGAAGTCTGCTGATAACAATGAAGACCTTTTCAAAATAAAAGCTACACACAACGTACCTCTTAATTCCCAGCTTCTTCCCTTGTATAGATTTACAATCCTTGGTAGATAATGTTCAGACAATCTACGAGACCCCTTAAAATGCAACAAAGTACGACCACCAACAACGACAACTTGAGCTTGAAAAAAAGATAGTTACACAGGTAAAGGCCAACTAGTCTTCTTGTTTGATTCATAGATTTGTCATCATGATTGTACTTAGTACCAAAACCACCGGAGATAGATAGATTGGGTTCTCGGAGATAGTCAGATGCGGATATAAGTGGGATTTCCCCGTCATGCGTCAAGATGATGGATTTGCCCTCAAACTGCTACTATATAAGAGCGCAATTGGTGTCCATATTCAATTCAATATTGTCAACCCAGAAAAATGTCTATATCTCCTGTGTTAGCCCTTGGTTTATTAGCTCAATCAATATTTGTTGGTGGAAATGTTGGTGTCTCCGGTATTTTCTTACCAACTATTCGTCAAAGTGAAGCTACTCCAAATAATCAAGTTAAATTATGGGTAAGTCTTTATGACAAAGCAGCCCCATTATTTGCCAGTTCTGCGTTCACTAGTTTTGTTTGTTATATGTATGAAGCTTTTAATGCCGGTGCTGGAACTTCCTACCGTCAGTCGGCAATTATAAGTGCACTCTTTTCGATTTCTGCATTGCCATTTACCTTTATTGTTATTTTTGGGACTGTCAAGAAACTTAAATCTTATGCTGCTATGGACAATGAAACGCTTGTAGCAATGAACTATGGTAGTTTGATTGACTATTGGAACAAACTTAGTATTGCGAGAACGTTACTATTTGCAGCTGGATTTGCCAATTCTTTATATTATCTAGTTAAGAATTGAATTAGCAATAGTTTCTTTGTTAACAAAGTAGAGAAAGTTAATTTAATTTATATATATAACAACCTACCTTTTATTTACCAAAAATGATTATTTGATGCAATGACTGTAACATATCTCTTCTGAATGCAGTATATATATATATATATATATATAGCAGAGCATACAGTCGTGAGTAATTGCTTGATATTCAATCATTTTTCAGCTCCATTTTACATAAGCTAAATCACCAACAGTGAAATCTATTTATAAAAATAATGTCTTTCACAAAATATATGCTAGGAACAACCCATTTCTTTAAAAGTTCTTCGCTTGCATAGATCTTCACCTGTACGTATACGATTATGGTTTTACAATATGCGACAGCCCTGATGCAAAAAGGTATCACTTGAAACAACATGACAAGAGAGAAACTAATCATATAGATAAGGATCAACCAGCCCGTTCTACTTGTATGATCCGTGGATTTGTCAACTTCATACCTTACTGACTTGATTAACAAGAAACGGAAATGGTGTTAGTAAAACGCGGGAATGGAGATAGAAAAAATGCGGATTTAGGAGAATGTTATTCCGTTTTCCGCGTTTTACTACTATATGATGAAATTTCCCCAGAAATAGTTGTTCTGTAAAAGCTCCACTTTATTCCTAACTTAATTGAATATTATACAATCCTGAAACAACCCCGAAAATGCCTATTTCTCCTATTTTTGCCCTTGGGTTATTATCCCAATCAATTTTTTTTGGTGGAAATGTTGCTGGCTCAAGTATATTCATTCCTGCTATTCGTCAAAATGATATTTCTCCAAAATCCCAAGTTAAATTATGGGAAGTTCTTTATGACAGAGGATCGAAGATTATAGCTGGTTCTGCTGTCGCAAGTTTTGCTAGTTATATGTATTTAGCATACAACGCTGGTGCTGGAACCCCCTTACGTCAATTTGCAATTAGAAGTGGAATGGCATCTATTTCTGCAGTGACATTTACCCTTATCTTTATTATGGGGACAGTCAAGCAACTAAAATCAATCAAAGATTTGGACGATGAAAAACTCGAAGAGAATAACTATGGTACCTTGATTGACCGTTGGAACAAGCTCAGTATTGTAAGAATGTTGTTATTTAGTACCGGATTTGCCAACTCTTTATGTTATCTTGTTAATTATTGAATTAGGTGGTACCCTTGTTAATGATCAATATTAACAGAAAATAGTTGATTTTTATTTTTTAACTCTTATATATAAAATTTCAAAAGGGAGTAGGGAATTGTTGTCTAACCAACCTTGTTAACTTACTTCCAGTGTGTATAGTAACGAAGACTTATTGTTTAATCAACCTAAAGAATTGTCTCTATTGTAGTGTATGTGGAGTTCATACAGATGAACCTGCTTCAGAACCTGTTCTCCGAAACCTTATTCTTATCTTGGGATTTATAATGCCACATTTTACTTTTTACATATATTAAAGTCGTAACTAAACAATAAATAGGAGGAATTAAAAATTGGGGATTAATCAATTAATCCAAACAAAATATATAGATTTTCTTCAAGAAATTGGCATTCTTGAATCTTTGTTCATCTTCCAATCTTTCTAATTCTATAATTTCTGGATCATAAATGACTCTACCGCCATCTAAATCAATTTCTTCTACTGATTTCCATAATTTACAGTTTCTGGTCCAAAGCTTATGGGCAACGTAAAATGCAATTAAAAATGGCACCCCTAAATAATTTTGGAAAAATGAATTGGCATCAGGACCGTCACTACCAACTGGGAATAACCCTGTCCAGAATTGGGCAATCAACATCAAAATATTGATAATGATTGATAACCATGATCCAATAACACCTGTAGGGGCAGCATATGCTAAAGTACTAATAGGAATATTTCTATGTTTTAATGCCGCTCTAAATCTTAAATGACAAATGCAAATAAACATCCACACGAAAACAAACGAAAGCCCCGAAATCGCTAATAACCAATTGAAAACGGTATCTTGATGTTTAAAAGCAGCAATGTAGGAAAAAAAAGTACAAATAATCGTCAAGATCCACGCTCTCAAAGGTCTACCTTGTTTATCGATATAATCGAAATATTTAGGAGCTAACCCTTGTTCAGATAAAGATTGTAACAAACGTGGAGATGAATACATGGCTGCGGTAGCAACGGATGTAACTGAAATCAAAATAACCGTGTTAATGATATGGGGAATGACCATAACCCCATGTAATTGAGCAGCAATAACGAATGGCGAAGCATTAACTTCTCCACTAGCAGAACCCATTAAATTTTCATTATTATAAGGAACCAAAAGTCCAACCAAGGTCAAAGATCCCAAGAAAAGTATGGTGACTTTTAAATAGACCCATTTAGAGGCTGCTCTAATCGCTTGTTTTGGATTTTTAACTTCCGATGCTGATAAAGAGATAAATTCCTGAAATGTTAGTAAAGAAAAAGAAAAATGCAAAGAAATTGAAAGCCCATGAAGTGAAGATATAATGTACCAAGAAGCTTGCGAACCACAAATTTGAAAACAAAGGCTATTGTTTCGTAAATATTACAATAAAGCTCCCGCAAGTTGTTTCATGTTGCAAAATATCAACCAATCCGTAGAGAAAAATGCATAAAAGACACTAAAATGATTACAAGCTATTGTAATCATTTTGTGGGCCATTTTTCATCCAATTCAATTGTAAAAAAACAGTAAAAATAAGGTATAAAAATGAAACAACACGAGTTATACCATTTTCATCCGTATTTTGCACCTAATACAACTGCAAAAACATCTGCGCCGGCAGATGTTCGCAGGTGCTTTTTATACATACAGATCCCCCCAAACTAAATGCCGCCGTAATAAACGTCCCGGCAACCCCTTTAAACCCTGTGACTGCACCGGGATCGTGATAATATTTTCCACCAACGTAACCTTGTGGTCCACCACCGGTGTTAATAATAATACCAAAGAAAATAAACCCAACCAACATGATAACCTTAACACCATTCATAACAAACTCGGCGTCAGAATACCCTTTAGAACCACAAAGATTAATCGCGACAACAATAATAAAACATATTGTCACCCAAACATCAGAATTTATTTCTGTATTCCAAAATTTAATAGTCATGGAAAACGTAACCAATTCCAAGGAAATAACACAGATCCATTGAATACAATACGACCAACCAAGGGCAAACCCTACTGATTCGTCTACAAACTTGGCATAATACGATTGGAAACCACCTGGTAAACCGGAATAGGCAATGGCTAATTCAGATACCGAAGCAATGGTGGGTACCAACATGACGTAACCGACAATAGCATAGGCAATCAACATACCCAAAGGTCCAGCAGTTCTCAACTTGGAACCGGAACCCACCAACAACCCAGTTCCCAAACCAGTGGATAATGCCATCATTCTCAAATGAGATTTAGTGATAGTTTGATGCATGGCAGATTCGCTCTTCTCACCCTGCACAGCTCGAGAGAAAGAGTCTTTGAACTCACCCCATTTAGAGAGAGAAGCTTGTTGTTGACCTACCGGAGACTCGTAGCTTGCAAACTCCTCCGAAGAAGCAGCTTTAGGAATACCTTTTTCACTCATAATAAAATAAAGATTATTAAGAAATGAAAAATATATTTAAGAATATATTATTAGGCCTTCCTAAGAATAATCAGATATATATATCAGCAAAGGTGGGGGAACCATAACCAATTGAAATCCTGGTGCAGCAAAGGCATTTAGGCCATCGCGCCTGGAAAAACTTTTTGGCGGCTGCAAGCGAGGAGCCCAAAAAGTGTAGTGATTGGTTAATCTAGTGGTCTGATATGACAATCTGTGATTTCTTTTATCTTATATTATCTATATACTTATCTTTCGACTTCTACTATTACCTATTCCTTCCGTCTTGTTGGGTTTTTCCGTTATCTTTCTCTAGTTCTTGTTCGCTTTCTTTTTCTTTGTTTTTTCTTTTTGTTTTCTTTTTCCAGTTCTTTTTAACGCTGTGTAGACAAAATTAATTGCAAACCTAATTAACTTGTGGGGAAGTAACTCCTCCACTGATCTGTTGAACTAGGTTACACCCACCATATTTGATTTGTAGGTGCATATATCGAAAATTAAAATATTAAAATATTACATCAGTACGGCATTTGTAATTATGACAGCAGGCAGTGCGTTCTAAGAGATTGTGGGTGCAGATTAACTGATAATCTAATAAACTGATAATGATAAGCACTAAGAGTCAACTTGAGCTGACCAACATTCCTAAGGTAAAGTTTAAACTAGTTTTTTGGGGTTGCTCGCTTAGATTATAAGTTTTAATTTGCTTTTTTTCTCTAGCGCTAGCGGAGTAAAAGTGGGAAAATTTTGGCTGCAATATGATCAGACCCATGCAAGGTGGTCACGCGGATGGAGGTAACGGGTTTATGTAGACCTTCTGTGGGGGTATACCTGGAGAGAGGGAGTGCCACGAGGACTCTAAAAGTCTGTTTGTAATGGTCTTACACCGCGCTTAGAAGATACTACTTTAGTTTGGTTTTCTTATCAGTAATGTATCAGGTACTATCTAGGTACTACGTTATCTCGTGTTTTTATTGGTGAGATTACCCGCTAAGAAACTACCAAGAAAAAATTAGTTTGGTGGAAGTTTAATAGCGGCACGCGGAGTATGGCTTAAGTACGGTCCGGTTTGAAAATTGGTAGGTGTAGTGGGTGTATGGTGGTGTGTTTTTGTATAAAGATATGTAGGAGACTGAGACAACAACTATAAACGATCTATTTAGTAAAACAACGTTTAATTGTGTAACTGTTTACCGAGAACATTTAACGGTAATATGGAAATGATTGTCACCAAGTGTTCATTTTGGAGCTGGTTGGTTTGTGCCTATTATGCTAAGTAGTTTTATTTTTAGTATTTTTTTCCGAAGAATGTGGTTGTCTATGCCTCGACAATGTGGTAGATTATGTTGCCCGGGATTATTATTTTCACGATTGCAACCGGAATCTAATTCAGGGTCGATTAGGGTGTATCATAGCGGGTCTTTGTTTACCCCGGGTTATTGTATTGCTATTGCTATTGTTAATTTTTATTTCTTTTGATATTATACAATGAATTTATTGTTGATCTATTGATTTACATCAACCAAACATCGTTGGTTGGATAATATTATATAATTCCCACAAAACCATCATAAACTATTAATCAAGTCTAACAGACATGAATTTGAAATGAAATGGGGGATATATTGGTATTGACGATTCGCCAAGCTCACAATCACCAAA
Source organism: Candida sp. Y128-05E (assembly GCA_037042355.1). NCBI lineage: Eukaryota > Fungi > Ascomycota > Pichiomycetes > Serinales > Debaryomycetaceae > Candida > Candida sp. Y128-05E. Next base: position 75,418 of record JAXQKE010000058.1, on the reverse strand, counting down.
TTCTAATAAACAGCTGCAAAATCGATTATTAAACATTGAATATAGATATTATTCATTATATCATAAGGAGGATAATAATTACGCCAAAGTATTCAGAGAATATGACATTATTATTGGCAAATCTGGTATATTCCGGAGGTTCATCTGAGATTTTGTTTGTATAAATTATACTATGGCGATATAATTATTTTTGATTGTCGTTTTTATGGTGTGAACCTTTGCAGCATTCACTCATAAATATATAACTACTAAGCTAGATCCAATTCTCCAATCTGTTCACCATCCTCGGCCCCGAGTCGATAAATGAACCCTTTGCAACCATTAATGTCGTAATTAAATTAGCCGAACCCGAGTTTGCGACATCCATTTCCCTAGCCAATGGAATTAACCATAAAGAATTTTGTAATGGTCAAATCCTTTTCATACTTTGTAAAGTATTCTACAAAACGTATATATTCCACCTTATCCCATCCCCATCCGTTTGTTCCTGATTTTATTACTCATCACTTTGTTTCCATTGGTTCTTGAATTTTGTCACGAGGATAATAATATTTTTTTTTTTCATTTTCTTTGCCTTAAGTCTTCATCTGGGGGAGATATAGAAGATCTATCGATATCTAATCAAACATGGTATTATATTACGAAACCAAACACGACTATGATCACTCCTTTGAAACTGCCAGTTTAGCTTATTTAAACAGGTATCCTAATCCTTATGCCAAACATGTAAAATCAGTAGATACTTTGGAAGTATTTGTTAAAGATGAATGTTTACATGTTAAAAGGTTGTTGGTTAAAACAGGAAGATTGCCTCAGTTCATTAAACCATTTTTAGGAAACGCATTGGATTCTTACATTATTGAAAATTCCATTATTGATCCAAAGACTAAATCGATAAAATCTTATACAGCTAATATCGACCATCGTAAGTTTATTAAGGTCGAAGAGTATTTGAATTATTCTAGTTTAAGTCAGAAATTAACTCACGTTAATTATCAAGTTAAATTTTCTTCTAATTTCTTAGGTTTTGCTAAAAGGATTGAAGAATGGGCCCAGAATAGGTTTCAGAAGAATATTCAAAATACTCGGGAGGGGTTGAAGTTTGTTATGAATCAGGTTAATATGAAGAAGAATTGGAAGGTCGAAAATGCATAGTCTGCTATTGCGAAGCAATAACATACGAGAAAGGGATCGTGGTGAGGTTAATAAGCAAGATTTCAAGTCAGCTAGCTAAAAGCTATCTTAGAATGTAGTTTGATATGTTCATTTGATTCTGGACAGGTTGGTAAGTGCTACATGATGACATGAAATCTTCACTATGATCGTGTGCAATCAGTTGCAACTAAAGAGCGATACACCATTACCAGCAGTACAGCGCTAAAAATACGAGCATATCACCAACCTTTGTCAGAAGCAAAGATTCAAAATGGACAATAGCTACAAATCACAACTGTGACTCCAAATTTATCTACTATTTACGGAGGTAATCCATGAATATCTCCCCACCAATATGAATATATGAACATGTATATATAAAAGGAAAAATAAATAAATATAAATAAAAATATTTAAAATAACCACTCAACTCTCCACTCTTGACCTAGTTGGTACACCTACCATCTTCCATCCACACTCTTTCCTTTGTTCTGGTTAATATCAGTTCGGCGTTAACCACTATTTCCGAAACTATCACGTGCAAGATAAGGAGCAGTTTTCGTGTGTAGCAAATTACCAAAGGTAGTCATTTTGAAACGTAGGGTGATATCACAAACAGAAAATAAGAAGTATTTACGATCCAATAGGGAAGTCAAGAATACTGGGAAACATTGTCAAACAAGTTCGTCTGACTAATAGAGATTTTTTTGGAAAAAATTACTCGTACTAAAGCTCGGGTTCAACCATGATTGAGCCAATTAATAAACAAAATGATCAAAGACGGTCCAGTTTCATATCTTCTCTGTCTCCATATATAAGAAGAAATTCGTTCCTATCTCGAGATATGATTGAAGATGAAAATTTCCTGGTGTACGAGTCTCCCAGTTTTTATTCCGACTCGTCAAGCTACAATATCATCAGTTTAAAAGAGTGTCAAGGGTTTATTTTCAATCAAGACTTGTTTGCGTCACCATACCAACAATCTAGATCGTTGGCAAACGAGAAAAAACGGGCATTAAGTTATAGTCGTATCAAACATTCACGACAAAGTTCATTGGTGAGTTCGATAAACTCCCAAGCTAGCTCGCAGTGCCATGCGTTGGACGCTAAACAGAGGAGACACACGAGTTACCATGCATCCAGGCCGGTGTTCCATCAGACTGACCAGGATGGTGATGCTAATTTGACAGCAACTGTATTTGAAGATGAAGATGAGGATATAGAAATGGAAGATCCGGGTGTAGAGGAGGAGGGAGAAGAAGAAGAAGAAGGAGAGGTCGAAGAGGTCGAAGAGGGGGGTGAAGAAGAAGATGACGAAGATGATGAGGATATTCTGGATTCGGCTGTTGACGATTATGAGGACGAATACGAAGAAATGAATGATTATGGCGGGGACGCCAATAATAGAAGGTACAAAGTTCACGTAACAGATATTGTTATCAATGAATCAGAAGCAGATATATTCCCCAGCTGAGACTGGAGTGAGCTATCACGAAGTGATTGCGAACGAAGTCAAGCCAACCGATTGTCATTTCCATCCAGTCATAGATATTATGATTGGAGCCGTGATTTGTTGTCCTTGAAAAAGTTATACATGTAGTATCATTTCATATCATTTCATACCATATCATTAATACCCAATCCTTGCATAATAATGTCATGCGTTATCATACTTTAATTCATTCACCTCTATTTTTTTTTATCTCATCTCTTGTTTATATGGGTTAGTTTATTTGTTGATTATATAGAATATATATCTTATTTGGTTTTACGAGTTTGTAGTTAGTTAGTAAGACTGTTTGTGATTATGTCATTTTCAACCTTTTGCTTGGTTTCGCAGGTTGAAAATTGAACTATCAAAACTTTCAATCTTCAACCTATTCTACACCATGGCCGATTTAAAGAACAAGTTCGAGAAGTTATCGTTAGAATTCAGTGAATTGCAGAACGATTCCGGTGATTTATACCAGACTAGATCAAAATTAGAAACGCAGTACCAAGAAAACAAAATCGTCTTGGAAGAATTTGAAAATTTAAATGAAGACTCGAAAATATATAAGTTAACCGGGCCCATATTGTTGCCTCAAGACTACAGCGAAGCGAAAATGAATGTGTCCAAAAGAATTGAGTTCATTCAAGATGAAATCAAACGTGTAGAACAGAAAATTGCCGATAATGAAAAAAATATGGAAAAGACCAGAGACTCTTTGTTGGATATCAGAAGCAAGATCCAAGGTTAGGTCGAGAAAGAAAGAGGTATTGATTGAAAAGATTGATAACCGGATTTTCTCATTTGTACACTAGATATATGTATATATTAAAAATAAATAATACCTTGATATTTACCCCAAGCTAATTAGCTATTCCACGAGCTATAATATGAATATATATATATTAGTAAATAAGTAATACCTGGTATATACACCAAGGTTCAATTGGCTGTTCCACCGAGCTTTCATACATATATATATATAGTTTTTTATAAGTATGTTTATATTAATAAATAGATAGTAGCAGATATTTACACCAATCTAGCTATTCCAGAGCTATCATATATATATGTATATTAATAATTATATATACCATAGTACTAATAGCCCGCTACGCGGCCAATTAGTAGTATTCACCCTCTAATCAACTGAGACTTTATCAAATTCACCAACGAAATGCCATTAAACACGCCCCATTGTTCCACATCATTATAGGCATTACCCAACCTCTTCATTTCCTCGACCTTCTCCTTAACAAATTGTTTTGTGTTGGCGGAATCCACACTGGAATCTCTTAATTGAAACAATTCTGAACTTACGTAGATGGTAGATATACTCAAGCGTTTGGAATACCACGCAAAATCATTGGACGCATCACCAGCAAAGAATGAAATATCATCTGACAAGTTATGTAACTCCTCCATGGAAGAAGTGATGTTGTAAGGAATAACCAACTGCGATAAAACCTGCAGTAACTCTCCCCTGATAGGAATATTATATTCCAATCTTTTGTTGATCAAATGTTCGACTCTATCATATTCATCTCTTAATTCATGGAATCCATTATTTGGTTCCAAAATATAAGTATTTAATTTTTGACGTTGGAACTTTAACCAAAAGTTACATAATTGATACTCCAAAGAACCTGGTTGTGAAGTCAAAACCGTCTGCAAAGAATCAGGGTACTCCATATCTCTAATAGCTTGTGTTACACATTGCTTGTTGATCCCATATTGAGGTATATAGTCAATAGCTTTTGTCAATATTTTCGACTCAAGTGTGCTTGGATTGACAATTAAATTGGAAGTGGGGTGGTCTATGGAATGGTACAACCTTCTACCAATACTACCAACTCTGCTAACTCGTAATAAACCCAGAAACATTGTCAACTGAAAATTGCAACTTTTCCAATGGCCTACCAAACTTGATTTTTCAACCGCTCTCAACGGCAAGACGAAGAAGAAATTATTAACATTTCATTCAATTATGCTTGTAAGTAGTAAACACTGGGTTATTAGAGGTTAATAGTAATACTAACATATAGATTAAACCAATTACTGAATATCACGGTTCTAGACACACTTTTGATGATGATGACGAAGGTTTTGGTACAGGGGTTATGCCCACTATAGAGATTGAATGGCAAAAACCAGAAAATGTTAAGTATGTGGTGATCTGTCCTCACAATTTAAGAGTATTATCCCAACCATTAGAAGGAGAAACAATTGGTACTATTCAAGTGAAGTATCCCGAAATTGCCAAAGAGTTGGAGAGTGAAGCAGAGGAGTATGACGAGGATGAGCAGTTGTATTCGGCAATAAATAAGTCTAGTTTACAAAAGAAGTATCCTCAGGAATCGATTCCAATCATCTTATACAACTCCAATGTCATTGTATTAACATTTCCTAATTTCACCAATATTATCACCTTTAATTTAATATCACAAAAGTTGGTAGAAACAATCAAACCAGAAAATTGGGTTACATTGGCTCCCTCTAATTTGAATAACAACCAAACTATTAATAAATTGTACGTTGATAATGAATTAAATAATTCATTACTTGTGGAAATCCCCAATTTGAAACCACCACATATGGTCACTGGGATATCGGCGGCAATAATTAGTCAATTGAATTATAATGGCTGTACCAACTTTGGTATGATTGTATTAAACTCAGAGGGACAACCAGGGTTTGAAAAATCAGACTCAGACGCCATTGTCGATTCGGGGTATATCTTGGCTAAATTGTTTGTAAAACAAGAACATGAATACTTGCAAACTATCAGTAAGCAAATCAGAAAATTCAACCCTTACTCGAACTCGGGTATGTATTTATAGGAGACATAATGAAGTTGATGGTTATCTGGGTGTAGCTGAGAGTAATTGACGATTAAACCTTTTTATAAAGGTTTATATTATTTAGTATATATGAATAATGACAATATATGATAATATAAAATAGTTCTGTATCTAAGTTAGCAGATAATGCACTTTTCATAGTTAATTAGCTTATTGTTAGCTTCTGGGATGCCCGACCCAAAGTGGCGAGGGAACTCCTAGAGATTGCTTATCATCTCAAATTGGTGTTCATGGCTGATTGAAGTTAGATGTCTTCATTGAACGGAAGTTCTGCTGATTTGATCCATTCCTTGATTCTTTTCTTTGCACTTCATTGCCATGGTAGTAAAGTTGAAACAATAATCGGCATTTGGGGTTGGAAACTACAGGTAATAGACTCAAAAATTGGGTTAAAAGAATATTCTCTGAATCAATACTTACTAGTTTAAGGAGGCTAGGGAATTACTATCCAATAATTACTAAATTATTACTACTACATTGATTATCTTCATACAATTTCTATTAAAATATAATTTATACAATATATATATAATAATGATGAAATTTCATCAGTTTTTTCTGATTATTCATTCTATAATCAGACGCAATGATTTATTGCGATTACCAACCAATTATTCATACAAAGTTCACGGGTATTATCATTTTTTTATGTTTTTTGTTTTCCAATGTTTTCTTTTTGTTTCCAGAGGAGATATTTTGGTATTTTTTTGTTTTTAAGGGTTTTAAGTGTTTTTTGTGCATTATTTTATTCTTCTGACTAGACATGTATCTTCAGTTAATTTTCTTTTAGCTTCCAATTGACACAATTCTAATAATTCCACCATTGGGTCTTTATACGCTAAGATCTTATCAAGTATACCAGTTATCTCTGCTATTTTCCTTTCTTGCTCTTCCACCATTTTATCAGTTGTTGCCATAAATTCAGCAATCGCACTTGTATCGTATATTGATTCTTTCATTTGCTTTTTTTGAACTGTAACTAGTGTATAGAACCGAGGTAAGATGTAATCTTCGATCAAAGAATCAAATTGGTTTACTTCTTGGGTTTTAGCTTCAGATAAAGCTAAAAAGGCTGGTAAATAATCATGAAATGACTCTTTATCAGTAGTTGATACAATTGATTCAATTAATTCCGAAAATTCATCTACCAATGGTTCATAAGGGCTTCCGCCTGGGATAGGATTGTTTCTCATGGAAATATATTCAGCTATCATACCAGCATTATAGTTGACTTTATCATCTATAAGATCCGATTCAGCTAAAGATATAAACGAAACAAACCAATACTCTTTAAAAACTGGTAGTTCGGAAACTGGTTCCCATGTAGCTTTGAAATCATCAAGGATACGCTTGTTGTACACAAGCAAAATATTGATAGGATTATGGCCAAACAGCTTTATCCTAGCAGCCTTATGCGAATCATATTCTAATTCCGGGAATGGTTTTGCTCTAGATAAACCAAAGAATCTTGGGACAAGATAATCTTCGTAAAGTAATGGTTCATCTATTTGTGTAGCTTGTACATCACTGTTTGAATCAACCAAATTCATGAACTTTGTTAACCAGTACCCATTAAGTACTGGTAGTTCAGAAGTTGGTGCTTCAAATGGAGCAATTAAACCATCAAGGATATTATATGTGAACATGAGAGCAGAATTAATAGGATCGTGACATAACAGACATAACATGGCAGCAGTATGAGAATTATATTCTAATTCCAGCAATGGTTTTGATCTTGATAAAGCAAAGAATCTTGGAATAAGATAGTCTTCATACAGCAATGGTTTATCTATATTATTAGAAGTTGGAATCGGGAATAAACCAGCAAAAGAAAAAAACCTTGGTACCAAGTAGTCATTATAAACCAATTCTTCGGCAAGAGTATCTCTATTGATACACTTTGTCATACTGAAAAATTCTTTAACCATTAAGCATTCACAGTAGTCATTGGTAATTTTTGGTTCAGTAAAAGATGCAATAGTTGGTTTATTGGCAACTTTTAAGGAACGCAAATACCATTGGGAAGCTGGAGACACATTTCCTCTGGTTCCATCCGTTGTATTGGATAAAATCTCAGCCAAATCTTCAAATGAATTGTTGCAATTATCGGCAGGTTGCGAGAAAACAGAGGAGACAACACTGGAGGTGGAATTGGTGGAAGCATTGGATTGAACTGGGACAAGATCTAAAAAAGATCTTGTTGCAGGGGTAGTGGTAATGATTTTTGAGAAGTCAAAATCAATAATTTTTGAATAATGAAAGTCAATCAAATTTTTATAGAAGCCAGCACGTCTAAAATTTGTAGATTTTCTTTCAAAAACGACTTTCATCGAAGTAGACATGTTGGTGATAGCTTGGGTGTTTGTATCAACAGATGAATTGATCAAAGTTTGAGCTTGAGCTAAAGTTTGAGTAAAAGACATTGTTAATTAGTAAAAATTAAGACTAGCAAATAAGTGGGAATCCACCTCTTTAAATACCTAGGACCTTCCTAAATTCAATAAATCGTACAAAGAGGTGCATCAGGGGTTGGTGCTATACTTTCCCAATTTTTTGCAGCCAAATATTTTTGAAAAATAAAAAGTGAGATATCTCATCAACCATCAGGAATTTGAAAAATCCAAGTTCAGAATTGTCATCTACAAGATCAGTTTAATATTTCACCTTCATTGGTGCTCTCAATTACCAAAACCAAGAGGTGCATATTTAAAGGGTCTTTGTGTAAAAATGATCTTTTCTAACTACCTTTGTGTAAAATTGATATTTTCTAATTTTTGTGGAATATAAAAGTTATACAGCCTATTCCGGTCTTGGTGAATGTTGTATTATAATTATGTAAAGTCGAGGTTCCATTTGTAAACTTTTAAAGAATTTTGTACTTTTTGCAAATCAGTTTTATTTCTTCTACTTGGGTCTAACAGCAACTATAAATGAGGGATCTGGAGTATCAGGTGAATGTGTAAACTTGTCGATCTAGTCTCTGTTGCACTTCGCAATTCACCTTTCATTCAATTCGAATCAGAAATTAACTAATTATTAACTATATACCAGACTCTGTATATTGACTGCAAACAGTGGAAGAGACGTTGATACCAAAGTAAAGTTACAACCAGGGGTATGTTCATAATAATAATTAAAGGTAAATAAGTAATTTCTAAGTAATATACGTATTCCAGTTAAGCTCACAGTCAAGTATTTCAGCTTTAGTTATAACTAGTTTAATAATATTAAAAGCTATAGAGGAAATATTGATACCCTTTATGGGTTAGTTATCGTAGGTAGTCATTTATATCGAACATACAGTATTATTAATATTATAGGTATTATTAGAAATCATCCATCTATATTGTATTTAACAGGCCAGCTGTATATAAACTAAATAATTATTCATAGATGGAACAGATTTAGTCTAAAGTTTAGAAATTTCAATACACGTCTCGATAAAGTCTTCTTTGTTCTTCAAACCTAAAAATTGGAGATCTCCTTCGTTTCTGAATTTCCTCTATTTCAAAAATAAGCATCATGAACTCTAGTATCAATTAAAGTCGCAAATTTATTCCATTCCTGTTGAGTCATTTTGCCTTTGAGTTTCATGGGAACAAATCCACAATTCATCGAGCTAGAAAACGGACGCTGATAGAAAAACTGATGGTTTATATGCCTTGAGCTTCTCAAACAGTACCACAAGACACGGAAAACGGCACTTGATAATTTTCAATCCTTTGAGTTTGCCATGGAATCAATTCAGCCCACTAATTGTCCACTTTCTATGCCTTCGAGTTCCTCATCGACAAGAAACAGTTCCACAAGACACTAATGGAACTAGAAAACGGCACTTGGTAGTTCCTACTCACAATCAAGAAATTAAAAAACTGGATGGGGAACCAGACACAGTAATTGATCATGAGAGTTTTTAGGTATACTTTCTTCAATTTAATCTTGGCCAATTCCCAAGTGCCATTTTCCAAAATGATAGTACCGTATGTGAAAAAGCAGAATAGTGACACTGGAGAGTAACATAATTGATCAGTGAGTACTTTCCGTAACACTTCAATAAATTTAGGATCTTTAGAATAGATTTGGAGGAATTTATACCACCAGCACTGGAAGAATGCGAGTATACCACCCCAGCACATAAAACCGGCAAGCCGGTTAAATTGAAAATAGGTTAATTCTATTATAGGAGACGGCAAGTCACCAAAGTTTTCAAAGTCGATTGAATCGTCATCAACAAAGTCGATGAAGCGTTCAATCTCGGCCTCCTCGGCCTCCTCCGAAGGAGGCAGTAAATCCCTAAAGGGCACTCTAACCAAATCCTGGGTCTGAATACTCAATCCCCTAGATTCATTCAATCTAAAAGAAACCAACGGTTGATTAGATTTATAACTAAGAATACTCTGAGCTAGAGTCTCAGAAATACCATATAACACTAGGTTAGTAATTAAGATAGTAAACAAAGAACTAATCATATAAAGATTAGTATACTTGGTGGTTAATTTAATTAAAAAGATTGCCAAAATAAAAATAATAATGAAATTAATTAATGGGATATTATATATCCTAATACAATTAATTAACCTTGTGAACCAATTCCTCCGAACCAACCTATTATCTTCTGGAGAATCATTATGTAACTCAATGGGCATGATTAATTAATGGTTCAAATTAATGTAAATATAATTAACCAAAAGTATAATATTAATTATACCAATGATACCAACTGATTTAACTTAAAACAATAATCCGTAATTAAAAGGGCAATATTTGGTTATAGCCCATGGCTTTAATCTCTCCTAGAATATATAATGTCACATGTTACTAATCATGTGACATTATGTTTAAGACATTGTCGTTAATTTTGCGACATTTTATTTATTATATACAGTCCCATTTCTTCCCAATCAAAAGTGAGAAAAATAATCGAGTGAAGAACCAACTACAAGCTATTAGTAGGAAAATCAAGACATGTCTTATACAGCCACTAATCAACCAGTCAGATCTGAAGCTCCTTTGACTGATTATGAATTAATAGATATCGATCCCCATTTTAAAAGAGTGGTAGGTTATTTTAGATCAAGTGATTTAGGTATTTGGTTAGGTACTACCATTGCATTCCCTTCCGCTTTACATTTATGGGAAAAAATTGAACCTTCTCAAGGTGCTTTCAAAGCTCCTGGTAAAGTACCTTCAGGTGCCTTAAGAACTGCCACTTTATTAGGTTTCTTAGGTGGGTTTTACTTAGCATATGTTAGATCTTCCAAGAGATTCTTGGGGTGGTCCGAAAACTCGAGAGAAGTTGCAAAAGATAGATATGAAGTTAAATCTATTTTAAATCAAGGTAAATTGCCTTATGGTGATTCTGTCTTGGACGACCGTTTACAAGATATCGCTTCAAGAAATTCCCAATACTCATTCACTACCTTTGCTATAATGCCTTGGTTCAATTTAGCTAATCATCCTTACCATGGTGTTGATTTGAAAAGATATTATGAAGTTAGACAGGGAGAAGAAAACTGGGGATTTGATTTGAAACCTTTAGATGAGATTAGAGAGAAGTTTGCTACAAAGATTGAATAAACTAGTTTCCGAAGGAAACGTACTGCTAAGATTGAATAGTTTCCTAGCGGAAACTATTTAATTTTTGTAATGTCTAGTTTTTGAATAAAAATCTAGTTTCCTAGAAGTCAAGTCTAGTTTTGTATAAAGCTAGTTTTTTTTCTACGAAAAGAAATACCTTCCAATGTACTATACATCTCTTTATATATTAATAAAATTGCATAACGTTAAAGATTGTAGGTTGTTTATTATTGTAAAGCAATTCTTTTAGTCTATTCTTTTCCAACCCCGATAATTATTTTTACAATAGGTATACCTAGTAGAATTGTTTATAATAAGTTTGAAAAAAATGCAAAGAACCTAGATTTCAATAATATATTGATATCTGATCAAATAACCTAAATTAGTAACTAACAAGTTGGGGTGAAATAATATATACAAGAAAGTGGTAACTTCATAGTGGAAATATTACCCCACAAGGGGTTATATTTATATGTGACCCAATTTGTGATTATAATTGAGATAGAAAATAAAGTGGTATTTTCAACCATAGGAAGATCCCCACTCTCACAATATTTGCTCGAGTGTAAGGGAATGACTTTTCGGGTAGGAGCCATTCACCATATATATGGTTTAATTAGTATCTAGTATGATTAATATACTATTTAAAATGGTTTGTGGGGTTAAATGTGTTAGAAAAATTGGGGTTGTAGTGAAGTTTTCAGTTGTAGTTGTTTGTATATGTGATATCATATACTGCTATATTCATTTCTTATATATAAGTAATATATATATAATATTCTATTAGATCTAGAAGGATCCTAATCGCACTTAGAGTGGGAATCATTTAAAATACACTTGCCATTGATAAAAATGAAATACTAAAATTTTAAATAAATTAAATTAATTTACTAATGGTAAATACTATTAAATGAATATATATATATTATAGACTATTACTATTAAATTTCTCGTAGAAATAACTTTACCACTTTAAGTCGCTTAACATTTTTTAATTTTTATTCGCGTGGTAGAAAAAAAACAACCGAAACGTAAACAATCATTTCATACTCTTATTGATCTGATCTAACTGTATCACTATCACTATGTCAGATGATACAGATTACTCTACTTTACCTATAGAAGAAAGGTTGAATCATAAACTTTGGAAAGCAAGGTTGGAAGCATATGATGAATTAGCCGATCAGTTTAGTAAATCTAGGAATGAACACGATGAAGTGTTTAAGTATGATGCTGATGTATACAAGAAAATGATTTTGGATTCTAATGTCGTTGCTCAGGAATCTGGTTATAAGTGTTTTGTTGCGTATTTGAAGTATGGTGCTACCACCAGTACAATTAATCGATTGAAATCGATTAATACTGTAACTGCGATATGTGAAAAGGGTCTCTCCAGTACCCGTAAGGGTACTAAAGAGTTGGCTATAGAATCTTTGTTACAATTTATTGAGATTTCCGATAAATCAATTGTTGAAGATATTTTACCCAGTTTAACCAATAAGTTGCCCAAACTTGTCACTGGGTGTATTGTTTCTTTGACGGAAATTGTCTCGAACTTTGGCTGTGTTATTGTAGACCCTAAACCTGTTATTCAATCTTTACCTAAGCTTTTTGGCCATGCTGATAAGAATGTACGGGCCGAGACTACTAAACTAACTATAGAGTTGTATAAGTGGATGGGTGAGGCGTTGAAGAAGATGTTGTTGGAGGATTTGAAGCCAATTCAACAGAGGGAGTTGACTAAAAGCTTCGACGCAGTCGAAACGACTAAACCCCAACAAATTAGACTCACAAGGAAGCAGCAGCTAGAACAACAAAGGCAGTTGGAGTTGCAGAGTAATGAAACAGAAGCAAGCGCTGAAACTGACGTTATAATGGAAGACGCTGAAACTCCCGAATTCGATCCCTACCAAATGATAGATCCCGTCGAAGTTCTCTCGAAATTCCCATCCGATTTAGACGAACGTATCTCCTCAGCTAAATGGAAAGACAGGAAAGAGGTGTTAGAGGAGGTTTCGCAAGTGTTGGAAAAAGCCGTCAAAATTAAAAATGACGATTACACTGGTATATTTAGAATATTGGCCAAGTGCATGAAGGACGCTAATATCCAAGTGGTGCAATTAGCAGGGAACTGTGTTGAGTTTTTAGTAAAAGGATTGGGACAGGCATTTTCCTACAAATCAATTATCCTTTTACCCATGATTGAAAGAACCAAGGAAAAGAAACAATCGGTCGCCGATGCTTTGAATAACGCCTTGGACTCGATCTTTGTCGTCTCGGGCTTATCCGCCATTTTAGATGATACTTTAACAGGAATGACGAATAAAACTCCCCAGATCAAAATCGCATCAACTAATTACTTACAACGATGCTTGGCAAACACACCTTCGTCGCCTTCTTCAGCTGAGATCGACTCGATAATGTCCCAGGGTGTGAAGTTGTTGAGTGAGTCGCAAGAACCTATCAGACAAGCGTCGACAGAAATGATTGGTACCCTAATGAAAATTACTGGAGAGAGAGAATTAGCGAGATTCTTGGAAAAGATTGATGAAAATAGGAAAACTAAAGTGGAGAACTTTTACAAAACGGTGGAAGTTAAAGCGAAAAAGACAGGGCCAGTGCCTGCGGCAAAATCTACCGCCAGAATAGAGCCTATTAAAAAGTTGGGACCCCCATCATCAACTTCGTCGTTACCAGCAAAGAGATCAGCAACATCTCCTGCGAAAAGAGTGGACACTTTGAAACAGTCTAGTTACGGAAGAGGGGGATTAACGGGCAGGTCTCTCGCACAACTGGCAAGGCCACAGGTATCACTGACACCACTGGCACCTGTTCAACAACAAGTTGACCACACTGGCGAACTCAGTAAATTAAAACAAGAAGTTGAAGCGTTAAGATTAGAGAAGTTGAAATGGGTGGCCCAAAAGGAAATGTACGAGGAATCACGAAATAACTTAAAACAAGAAAATGCTAAATTGAGCAACGAATTGAACCTGATAGCCATGAACAATGAAGATATAAACCGAGATTATACCAATGCCTCAATGTTGATTAAACAAAAAGACACGCAAATAAATCGCTTAACCAATGATTTAGAAGGTGAAAGGCTCAAGAATAAAGACTTGGAACAACAAATTGAAATGATGAAATTACAACAAAACAAAAAATCATTCACCAACACAACATCAAACAATTCCAATTCCATCAATACTAATCGCCAGAGTCTAACTAGTTTCCACACAACTCCTACAAATAATACCAACCATAACGTCTTCAATCCTCCAGAAAATCATTCGAATTCACCCGAAGTATCGCGAGTCACATCCGGTGACTTATCTTCGCGAGTCAATCGCTTGTCGATAGATGCTAATCTCGGGTTACAACGTGATCTGAATTTCGCTAATACCAACCATAATCGTTTTGGAAGCCCGAAACGATTAAACTTCACATCCACGACAAAACCATCGTCAATGGAGTTGGATACCAATGATGATAGTTGGAAACGTGCTGCTGAAGTGACGTCAAAATTGAAAGAAAGAATTGAGAAAATGAAAGCAAGGTCTAGAGGATCTCCAAGCGAAGTAAACCCAATGAACTCTATGTAGTATAGTTTAATATATATAGGCAATAATAATAAAACACCGCCATAAGAATCAAAATGTAAGTTTTGTTTGGTTGATAGTTTTTTGCGAATACAGGCCCTGAAAAAATTGAAAAGTCGAGAATCGGAGCTAAGAGATACTGGCTATTTATAATGTCAACCAAATTGAAGATATTGGTACCTGTGAAGAGGGTGATTGACTTTGCAATCAAGCCCAGAATCAACAAGTTAGGAACTGGTGTTGAAACCAAGGGAGTCAAGTTCTCCATCAATCCATTTTGTGATATTGCATTGGAAGAAAGTATTCAAATTAAAGAAAAAAACAAGGGTTTAGTGGACAGTATACATGCCGTATCAATTGGACCAACCAAAGCACAAGATGTTTTGAGAACAGCGTTGGCTAAAGGTGCCGATACCACCACATTGGTCGATGTAGGCGAAGAAGAAGTAGAACCATTACAAGTCGCCAAAATCTTACAGAAAGTGGTTGAAAAGCAAGGAAGTAACTTGGTTATTTTGGGAAAACAAGCTATTGATGATGATTCCAATCAAACTGGTCAGATGTTGGCTGGGTTATTGAACTGGCCTCAAGCTAATAATGCTTCCAAAGTTGAAATCGCAGATGATTATGTAACTGTAACCAGAGAAGTCGATGGTGGTGCTGATACATTGAAAGCCAAATTGCCCATGATTGTAACTGTCGATTTAAGATTAAATGAACCAAGATATGCTTCCCTTCCAAACATCATGAAAGCAAAGAAAAAGCCTTTGGAAAAGTTGAAACCAACCGATTTAGGTATTGAGTTATCCAAAAGATTAGAGGTGTTGAAAGTAGAAGAACCACCAGTTAGATCTGCCGGTGTTTTAGTAGGCTCAGTCGATGAATTGATTGAAAAATTAAAAGACGCCAAAGCTATTTAAGATAAAAGGAAACTTACCCAAATTAAAACATAATATAACAGTTTATATAACATTCAACAAAATATACAAACAACTTGTTGAATATTAGATATCTTTCATTTTGTGTAATGTTATTCGTATTTATTTTGTAGTAATCCAGCCATATAGAAGCTGAATCTGGAATCATTATCTACAATCGATAACTTCTATACAAGTAATAAACGAAGTATCAACGGTTAACGATAATCAGGTTGACAAGACAATATTGTAAACAAGACTTAAAATTTTACCATGTGTTGATGTTTAAATTCCAATTGATCAATTTGTTGGCTTAATAACCAAAAAAAAAGGTTAATTCTATGTAATTCTAGTAACAGTACTCTTGTCTATTCAGTGGCTTCTCTTTTGATCGGCGCTCTACACTTTTTCCCGGGGTGAGATTATTTAAGCGTCCCCAGTTGAGGTTGCGAATTTTGTTTCCTGTGAATAGATTGCAAATAGCTAAAACACAAACAATTACTTCAATTCCTTGACTATGACCACTTTAAGCGAACTGGTAGACTTCCTCAATCAGGTGATTGAAACCATTGATTTTGCTACAGCAAAACAGCCATTAATTGTCGGGATCTGTGGACCTCAAGGCTCGGGTAAACTGTATTTGGCCGACAGTTTACAAACAAGTTTACAACAACAACATGAATTGAATGTGGTTAAGTTTCTGATTGATGATTTGTATTTAACCTATGAAGAACAACAAGAACTCACTGCTTTGGCTGACAAAACCGATAACAAATTGTTAAGAGGTCGGGGGTTACCGGGTACTCATGATGTAGCGTTATTGAAGCAGATATTTGAAGATTTGATTGCTAGGAAATCTGTACTGATTCCACAGTATGATAAGTCTCGTTATGATGGTTTAGGAGATAGGGCTCCAGAAAATGAATGGTTGGTAGTGGATAAAAGGGTGGATATAGTATTATTCGAAGGCTGGTTTGTGGGGTATCAAGCTATGAACGACGACTTGATTCGTCTCAACTACCTCAGAGCAGGTCCGTTTAGTGTTATTCAAAATAACAGATTATATGAGATTGAACAGATTAATGAGTATTTGAAACAGTACCAAGGTATATGGGACACATTCAACAAGTTCATTATTCTCAAATCAGATGATGTCGATAATGTATACAAGTGGAGAATCGAACAAGAACATGCATTGGTGAAGAAAGTGGGTGAAGGTATGAGCGATGACAAAGTAAGAGAATTTGTTAATAGGTACATGCCCTGTTATTACTTGTACTACGAATATGTCTGCGATCATGGTGTAGTTAAAGATAAAATGAGTAACTTGAGAATAATTATTGATAGTCTGAGAAAGGTGATAGAACTGGATATATTTGGTGATACTCTTGCTGATGATAGTATTATCAGCGAAGCGGATGATGTGTAGTAAGATTTTGGATATTACGAGCGAATGTACGTAAAATTACAAGAATGAACAAGTAATGTTGTTGATCAATTGACATCGTATATGATTTTAGTCTATTGTATATCAATTGTATATGGTTATATCTATGACATAGCAATAGATAGTATATTCTTCTGTTATTCTCCTGCTCTTTAATTTTGTCGGCGGTTAACTCTAATCGGTTATCTAAAAGTGCGACCCCAAACTGATCATCAAATTCAAGTTGTGTTAATCTGTCTTCTTTATATTAATTGTCTTCTTTTAAGATGTCACAATTGAACTCTGAGTATGTTGACGCTTTGAAGCAAGCTACCTTCACTATCAATGAAATCTTGGAGGCTAAAAACCCGCTGCTAAAACCAAGGGTCATGATCATTTGTGGTTCTGGTTTGGGGAAGATTGTCGATGTTATAACTTCTCAAGTGGTGATTCCTTATGAAGATATTCCCGGATTTAAGGTTTCTACTGTCCCAGGACATTCTGGTAAGTTGGTTTTTGGATTAATTGGTGAGAATAAGGTACCAGTTATGTGTATGGTTGGAAGATTACATTTCTACGAAGGTTACAGTTTACAGGAAACTACATTCCCTGTAAGAGTGGGGAAAATGTTGGGCATAGAATCTGTCATTGTCACCAATGCTGCTGGTGGAGTGCGTCCGGGCTTTGTGCCCGGAGAATTGATGTTGATTGAAGATCATATCAATATGCCAGGATTATCTGGGTTCCATCCGTTAAGAGGACCCAACTTAGATGAGTTTGGACCTAGATTCCAACCTTTATCGGATGCGTACGATTTGCAATTACGTCAATTGTTTTTGCAACTGGCTAAGAAATTGGGTGTTACTAGAAAAATTCATGAAGGTACTTATTTCTTTGCTGCAGGGCCCACTTTTGAATCGAGAGCTGAGGTCAGAATGATTAGAACTTTGGGTGGAGACACTGTAGGTATGTCGACAGTTCCAGAAGTCATTGTCGCCAGACACTGTGGATTAAGAGTGTTAGCTTTGTCGTTAATCACCAATGAAGGTGTGGGCGAAAAACCTCCAAGTGCGCTTGTACAAGATCAAAAACCTTTGGATGAAGGTATTGCCAGTCATGCTGAAGTATTGGAAGCTGCTAATGAAGCGGCGAAAGATGTGCAAAGTATTGTCGAAGCTACAGTAAATGAATTATAATGCCCGAGCTGCGGAGCAGCCCATTAACTGCCTGTAAACGTTTAATGCATACTTTATGTATGCCGCCAAAGATGTTTAAAGCATTGTCGAAGCTACAGTACAGGAAATGTAGTCAATTTATTCAAAAAGTATATATAGAAATTAAATAAAATAGTACGCATCACACTTGGTCTAGTATTCTTTGGAAGCTCCTAAAGATGTTCAAAGCATTGGTCGAGGCTACATTCAATTAAACATAGTTAATTTACTTTTTATTTATTTAAATGAATTGTAATTTCAATTTATTTATTTATTTCTTCTAAAAAGTATACATAGAAGTCATGAAATACACATCACACTTGGTCCAGTACTTGTTCTGTGAGTTTCAATCTATTAGAAGTGAAAGATAGTATACAATGCATTAGATACATGATTTTTTGGGGACTTCATTCTCGTTCCTTTCTTATTGTTCGACTTCTCCGGCAGATTCCCATTTACCTTGCAAGTTTTCTTTCCATAAACTTACTTTGTTATCACCGCCAGAAACGGCCAATACGTTACCGGATAATGACCAAGAACATCTCCAGCATACATCAGGGAACTTTTCCTCGGTCAACAATTGACTTTGCCATTTACCACTGGCGTCTTGGGTCCAAATGAGAACAGTTCTATCTTGAGAAGCAGTGGCAATGTATGGTCTGATCAAGATCGATGGAGACCATGATACATCTCTGACCCAGTCGGTGTGTCCTTCTAATTTAGCTTCTTCAATATAATTATTTGATTGAGGATCGAATTTCCAAATCTTGGCTAAATTATCGGAACCACAAGTAACAAAACGTCTTAAAGATTTCAAAGCACTGGAGTCCTTACCGCTAGTGTTTGAGTTTGTGATTGGAGCCCAACTGGCACAGTTAGCGCCAATAGCATGGGCATCAAATACTACATGAGAAGTGGTACCATCTTCATTGAAATCAACAACCGACACTTTACCATCGGAAGATGAACACAACAACACAGCACCCAATTCATGGGGAGCCCAACTTACTGAGTTAACAGAAGCTTGGTGCACGGTATGTTCTGCGATTATCGACCATTGGCCCTGTTGATCTTCTTTCCAAATCAAAGCAGTACCATCGTATGAACAACTGGCCAAAATCGAACCAAATTTAGGGTGAGCCCAAGCCACTTGCCAAACGGGACCTTCATGCTGGGTCAATGTAGTCAACAACTTCTGGTTCTCAGTTCCATTGATTTCAAAGATTTTGATGGTTTTATCACTGGAACATGTAGCTAATCTGCGTCCATAGTAATCCAACACTGCATCATGTATCAAATCTTGGTGTGCGTTTCCAATTGTCACCATCTTTACTTCTTGTTCTATCGTTGGTGTTGTTTGTTAAGTTGAAAAATTAACGTGTCCAAAAGGAATCCTGCACAGAAACATTTCAATTCTGCAACCAATTTTTACCACCAATTAACACAACACCACACCCAGTGTTTGAATGGTATAGATGGATAGGTAGGTAGAGAAAAGAATATGGAGAAGTCATTGGATGAGATAACTTCTATTTCTACGTTGGTTCAACAGTTGGCACAACAAGTAACGCTTGGACAAGAACAATTATCAAAGGTACAACACTTAGCACAAGAATTGACTGGCAATTATGATGAAATGAGTAAGGGTAATGTAGGGAATCAGGTGAATGATTTGGATGAAGAGTCGCTTTTGATTCAGAAGTTAGAACAAGATCGGTTGACTTTGGTCATGGATTTGCAACAACAGGATTATATTCAGGAAAAGCTCTTGGAGATTATAGAACAGAATGAGGATACTGTCGAGACTGTTAAAGATTACTTGGAAACAAAAGATCAAATACGCAAGGAAGAAAGGGATCATGCAGATAAGAAGTTTAAATATTATGTAGATAATACTTTGCAGCCGACAATTGATCAACTAAATTCAATGTCGTTTGACTTGAACACTGATATGAAGAAGGTGGAGAGGTTGGTACAAGTGCTTCTGGAAAATACCGAGGAATGTTTTGATGAATTGGAAGGACTGGAGTATGTTGAAAAGTTGAGTAGGTATATCAAAGGTTTGAATGAAGTTTATAATGATATTGGTGCTGGTGGAACGAACAATGTGAGCGTAGCGAGCAATGTGAGAGCAATCAGTGAAAGCTAGCGCAGCGATTGAACAAGCAGATAGTGGGCACAGGGTAACCACTAAGCAAACGGCTGCAGTGGAACGACTGACCATAGGGTAACGACTCACTCAATACCCATCGAGCAATGCCAGTTGCGCTGGCTACCTTGGCTTTTGCAAAGCAAGTTATGTAGGGTTGTCTTTATGATAGGTTATCGCTATTAGGTATCTAACTTCTGTCTAAGGAAATGGTAAAAGTTGATCGAATTAACAATACTAGAGTTGAGTTTACTTAACTGTTTTATCTATTAAATGCTATATGCGCTAGTCTAACTATCATCTTTGATTGGATCGATATTTTCAGTGCCATCTTCATCCACTGCTTCAATCGATGCAACACTGCCTTTACGCGGTTCTTTTCCAATCATATGGTATGCTTTGTTAATTACTTTCCTATTGGGATCCAATTGTATCCAAACTTTTCTGATTCTATCGAGATTCATATTGGATCGATCAAATTGAAGCAAGGTTGAGAAATAATCGATTATGTTGTAAACGTAATAAATGAAAAATGCAAATACTCCACCTTCTTGTATATCAAACGACGGATTTTTAGTTGTGGGTTCCAGTTCTTCGCTACTTCCAGTTAATTGTAATCTGTATTCAGCTTGTTCCTCGTCAGTAAACACTTGCAGGAATTTTTTAGAACTTAATAACGTTTCAATAATTTTATCTAATTTAACATTTTCTTGGTTCACACTAGTGTCAAAATCTCTGGCAGTATCTTCTAGTTCATTCACACGTTTGTACACCACTCTGGTTTCATACATTAAACGGTCGACTGTACTGTTCAACGTCTTCATTTGATATTGTAAATTTTGCGATAAATCTTCATCCATGACTTTCCGTTTATTGGATGTCATTTGTGTATGAGCATTATTTAATTTCAGTAACTCAAAGTTTAATGTTTTATATTTGTGATGTAAATCTCCGCTAGTAACAATGGTCGATCCCTTCGATTGAATCTCATTTTCATAATATTTTCGAACACTATCATATTCTAATTTTCGATCCAAATTTTTTAAATAGACGTTACTAAACTTGGAAATTGTGTCAAGTGGTTCCTCTCGAAAGCTTAACAAATAATCATCGATATCTGAACAACTTTTACTTCTACTTCTAGTGGATTGTGACTCTCTCAAGGTCTGGGTGGCAATATCCTCCATTTGGTTTGCACCAAGTATATTCAAATTAAACTCGTAATTTTTGTATATGAAAGGAAACGAGTTTCTGCGATTCAACCTCCGCAGTAATTGGTCCAACGGCTTTTCTTTATTCAAATCACAAATATTTGTATCGGAAATATTGGAATCCATCTCCTGACACTCGGATTCTTTGGGAAGCTGTAATAAAGAGTCAACAAGACCATAATTTATGCAAGCATTATCGGATGCACTTTTTGCTTTTACCATAGAATTACTGTCTCTTTTACCAGGGATATTTCTTTTGCTCGATAACCCGAGTCTAACTTTATTGAAACCTCTCGAATACCTAGACAGATCACCATAGTCATTCATAGTACCTTGTGCATGGGCAATCTTCTCTCTTAGACTGACAAACGTATATTCACTAGCAATCTTGGGGTATGCTGCCGATCGAGAGTTTCTTGCTCGACTTCTATCATATTTAGATTGACTAGAATTAACGGATAACAAACTATTATTTTCGGGACCAACATTCGTCGATTTGACCCCATGAAATAATCTTACCAAAGTTTTCCCGCTAATATGATTTCGAACTAAGGTTTCCAAATCTATAGTTTCGACATCGAAAGGGTTATGAGTTTCAGAATATTTGGCAATTTTACTTCTTAATTTTTCACCCGACTTGGAATTGACCAAATCATCGTCATCTCTACCGCCGGCGGCATTGATATGATCTTGCACGGTTGTTCTAACCACATTGGTTAACTTCTTTAATTCCTTGCTGTAATAGTGTCTACTCTTTTTTGATGGTACGATGGGGGTGTTTGTTTTGCTTGGTGTTGTCTGAGCTTGAAATTCGACATCCACTGAGCTATAATCTATATTGTTAAGATTTTTATTGGGTAATAATTTTGCATTTGTGATTGTGAATAATTGATTCAAGGTATCCAAATCCAATTTTCGTTTAATATCAAGTTTAACTTGTTTTTGAAAGTGGCCGATTGATAACATGAAATTTTCAAAGTCAAATGGGTCTTTAGGAGTGTCACAGCCACCAAATATATTGAGTCTTATTCTAACACTCAAGATTAAACTTATAATAGCCGCCACTGTGTTTGCTGGTAAAATCCCGGCCCTGCTATTTGGTTTGAAATTAAAATGGGGCAAACCGATCAAGTTCCACCAAGTATTAATTGCTTCTTCAGTTTTGGAGCATAATAACCCATCGGTATATTTTGGGTCTAATAAATCAAAGTAAAAAAGGGCAATTTGAATGACATTGACTAGTTCTCGGATGGCGAATCTAATGGGGACTTTTAGGTTATAAATCTTATACATTTGTCTGAATTTATCGACATGGGCATCGGGGATATTGGGACTGATGAGTGATATGGATCTTCCTGAACATTGTAATTTTTTCAAATTGGAATTGATGATGAAATCAGCTTCTACTACACGAGGATCACCGCCGGGGATTGGAATTAGATTTAAATTTGACTGTAATGATGCAAGGGAGGTTACAAAGCCCACTTGTTCCACTTGATTCGAATCCTTCCTGACAAGTTTATTTGCTTCCACGGGTTCCTCTTCATCGATATCTAGATCAGCATCTTGGCATTTATCGTTTACACTCGATCTAGCTTCTATAGCTTTAATTTTACAATGATTTAGTACCAATTCACTTAAATATTCTTGAAATTTTACCGGATAATACTTGGACTGTTTCTTTTGTATAGTGAATTTTTTCACTTTAATCTTGGATTCCATATTCCCGGTAAAAGTGGCAGCAACGGTTCCGATTTTCCTATCTACTACCCATTGTTCTACCAAATATATATCAAACCCCCAAACTTCTGTTTCTTCATAAACGTAAATTTTTTCATTTAAATGCAAATCCTTTTCGAAATATTTCACGGCATTGAAATCATGAAAAATGTAAGTGATGAAATCGTGGCCATTTAAGGGTATTTCTGGGTTTAGTGAGCTAGCAACGCCATCGCTTCCACCGTTAATAGAACCGTTTGCGATGGAATTGTTGGCTATGCTGCTGGAATAAGATCCACGATGACGGAACTGGCCATATGTTGGATATTCCATATATAGAGCCATATTTCAAGGCTAGCTTATGACTATACCTACCTCTAGCTTTCTAGTTAATGACTGGATATTTATAATTACCAAAGATCTACTATATGCGCCTCATCCAAGTCAAAATGCAGGAATGGCTGCAAAATAGTTTTACCAAAGAAACCAACAGAAATTGACATTAATAGGTAGGAAATGAAGGGGTGAGATGGATTTATAATGAAAAATACAATTATGTTTACTGTCTACTGATTTTTCACCAATTTAAACCAATAGTTTCTGAGATATACAAAGAAACGGCTTTATCGCACATTGTGCACCAGATGAAGGCAATCGGAAATTGTGTAACATAAAAGTCATAATCATGGGATTATATTTTAATAATGTTAGTTAATCCCCAACAATACTCTGAATCGAAACAAGGCTTACTATGAATTTTCAGAATTGTTTCAACAACCACACTTATACGTTCTTCTACATTGTTAATCTACACGTTAAGCTAGTTATATACCAGTGGCTAATGTTGTAGACATCTATTTCTTCTGGAAAGCCGCTCAGTAGTGAGGATCTTTTAATGTGGTAAAATATACCACACCACTTTATTTTCTTACAATTCAAGCTCAATAATAATCACAATGTTAAAGTGGTCACATATAAATTTGCTAGGTATTAAAATGTAAGTGTTAGTGGGGTAAATTATATACTGTAGTGGATTATATTGTGTAGTTACTTTAGAAAAGGTCAGTTCAGATAAGAAATTTAGTTAAGGTTTAGAATAAAGGTATACCTGTAGTGTATATAAATAAAGGTTACTTTTGTTATGTACACGACAGTTGAAAATGATCATTTACACTAGCAATAAGAATAGTCATATGATTCATACCACAGATTAGATTAAATACAATATAGAATTAAACTCTTAATAATAAAAATAATGTTCTTTTAAATTAAATACGAAATATAAAAACTAAACTGGGTATAAGAATGCTAACTGAAATTGAAAATTATGTAATTGAAATCTTTGACAATTACCTCATATGATATGGTAATTAAACCGAATATAATCTTTGCAGTATAATATAACGATGGCAACTAGAATAGTTACATGAAGAAGTGGAAATGTAATCGAAATCATCAAATTAATATTTGATTAGGGGGTATAAAATATTGCGACTAAATTAATAGTTGCATCAACAAGATTGGTACTAACACTCCCATACTGGCTCTAATACCAATGGCTCCTCCAGTATATTCTGATACTGTTGGTGCTGCAGCTGGTTCGGCTGTTGGTTCTGCTTCTGTGTTGGCGCTGCTGGATGTAACCAACGTTTGTGGCTGCACTAAGGTAACACTTGGTGGGGTATCAATTGTTGTTTCAATTGGACTGACACTTGTAGTTTCTGCTTCAACTGGAGCCGATCCGATAACTTGGCCGGCAATAGTCTCTGGTACTTCTGGCTCAACTGGAGAAGATTCAATAACTTCCGGGGCAATGGTTGCAGGGACTTTACTTGCTTCAGCTGGAGCAGATTCAATGACTTGCGCTGTAATAGTTACATAGGTGGTGCTGTCTTCTTCAATAGTGCTTTCAATAACTTTATATGGAACTGGACTATCAGATGGTGCAATAGGAGTAGTTGGAGTTTCTGGTTTAGCGACGCTTGTTTCCGTGGTTGCTACAGCTGGTGGTGTAACCTTTGGAGCAATACTAGTTGCCGCAGCTGGTGGAGTACTTGGTTCAGCAGATAAAGTAACCCAGGATGTTGTAGTCTTGGTGTAATCCTTATCTTTAATAGTGGTAACATAAGTGATTGTTACATAAGTTACAGTAAAAGGCGTGGATGATGTTTGAACTGGTGAGGAAATAGCTGGTGAGGAAACAACTGGTGGTGATACTGGTGTTGTACTCGATTCAATACTAGATGTAGCAACGCATGATGTTGTAGTTTTTGTGTAACAGGTGCCTTCAATTGTGGTTTGATAGGTAATTATTTCACAAGTGACAGGTCCAGAAGTAACAGGTGGAGTACTAGACTCTACTGTAGACGAAACAACAGGTGTTGATTCAACAGAAGATGATTCAACAGAGGATGAAACAACTGGCGATGATTCGACTGGTGATGAGACCACTGGGGACGAAACAACTGGTGACGAAACAACTGGTGACGAAACAACTGGTGACGAAACAACTGGTGATGATTCAACTGGTGATGATTCGACTGGTGTTGAAATAGCCGGTGGCGTACTTGATTCAATACTAGATGAAGCAACACATGATGTTGTAGTTTTTGTGTAGCAGGTGCCTTCAATTGTGGTTTGATAGGTAATTGTTTCACAAGTAACAGGTCCAGAAGTAACAGGTGAAGTACTTGATTCGACGGGTGAGGAGACAACTGGTGAGGAAACAACAGGAGATGATTCAACAGGGGATGATTTAACAGGAGATGATTCAACAGGAGATGATTCGACTGGTGACGGTTCGACTGGTGACGATACTGGTGGGGTACCCGATTCAATACTAGATGATGCAGCACATGATGTTGTAGTTTCGGTGTAGCACGTACCTTCAATTGTGGTTAAATAAGTGATTGTTTCGCAAGTAGCTGCTCCAGAAGTCACAGGTGGAGTACTAGATTCTACTGTAGACGAAAGTACAGAAGATGATTCAACAGAAGATGAAACAACTGGGGATGAAACAACTGGGGATGATTCAACGGAAGATGATACAACTGGTGACGAAACAATTGGTGATGATACGGGTGGTGTACTCGATTCAATACTCGATGAAGCAGTACATAAAGTCTTAATTTTGGTGTAACACTCGCCGTTAATAGTGGTTTCATAAGTGATTGTTTCACAAGTAGCAGGTGTAGATGATGACTCGACACTAGATGAAACTGGTGGTGGAGTACTCGATTCAATACTAGGTGGTGGTGGAGTACTCGATTCAACGGTTGATGAAGCAGAACATGTTGTTGATGTTTTGGTGTAACAGTAACCATTAATAGTGGTCTCATAAGTGATTGTTTCACAAGTAGCAGGTGTAGATGATGATTCAACACTAGATGATGACTCGACACTAGATGAAACTGGTGGTGGAGTACTCGATTCAATACTAGATGATGGTGGAGTGCTAGATACAACACTAGATGGTGGTGGAGTACTCGATTCAAAGGTTGATGAAGCAACACATGATGTTGTTGTCTTGGTGTAACAGTAACCATTAATAGTGGTTTCATACGTGATTGTTTGACAAGGGATTGGCCCAGTAGTAACAGGGGTAGATGATTCAGGAATTGGAAGTTTAACAAGGACTGTTTTGGTACCAGCTCTGTTATAAGGTAAAGTTGTTGTACTGGTATACGATTCTTTCCAAGTACTAGTTATAGTTGTCAACGGATATGGTACTGCAACAACAATAGTTTTTGTTCCACCTGAAGTATAAGGCAAAGTGGTAGTACTTGTGAATGGATCTTCACAATTTACAGTCACCGTGGTTTCCAGCTTCCCATAAACCCCAGAGAGGAACGATAATACTAGAATCAAAAGTAACATGATGATTTTGACTTAATTGGAGAATTCCAACGAATACTAAGAGCATTGGGATATATTTATAACCTTGATAACCTTTGAAAATATTTATTATGAAGACAATATAATTTTTACGGAGGATTGTGTAATATGAAACCATGAATATAGAAACCACGAAGACAGAAACAAGCTCACCAGAAAACATATATTTGGTATTATATCATGCTGGATTGATCACGTACGAAACCACAACCGTACAGAACATCCACCACCAGGCCAATTCCAACAATGGATCATGGAACAATGAGCGCTAATCTATAAGCGAGCGGCTAACTTTAGAATAAAATAAACTAAAATTGTCGAAAGCGTTTAGATTACCGATCACATGTGGATATTATTGGATGGACTTGGTTATTTTGTTTGCCCATCCCATGCATCTTAGAATATTATCAGGTCGACAATGCAAGCTTATCAACAATGCTATCACGATGTAGTGTACAATCCATACGGCATTTTGTGAAATTATCAGATAATACACTTGGTGCAAGCAGTACAAGTGGTTTTTTCCATACTATTTTTGGCCCCTTGTTGTGGATTTGGTTAAGGTTTCGTAGTTGTGCGGATTGGTTATGAGCAGATAATAATATCCTCTAGACAGTCTTCACCAATATTGAATCTCCAGTACCAACTCCTTGAATGCTAAGTACCTTGCAGTAATAATAATCATCATATCCTCTCATATGATGTTAATTTAACTATCACGTTCTGGATCATAGCCATCAATTCTGATATATTACCGACATATGGATGTTAGAACCATACAGAAAGTCATCTAAATGCCGCTGATCTATTCAATCGCTATATAATCGCAGATCGTATAGTGAATTTATTCCTCGTCTCATTATCCTCGCTTAAACTCGTTCGATTCGATTAAAAAATTGCCACGCCCAATTCAGATATATTATCTACATATGGAGGATAACCCCATGCATAAAGTTAGGCTAATGCGGCAGGTCCATGAATGAATCCCTATATCATCGCAAATCGTCTAGTGAGAATATTTTTCATCTCATTATCCTCGAAAACTCTAAATTCACCTGGTTCATTAGATTAAAAACTTACCGCACCCAATTCAGATATATTATCTACATACTGAGGGTAATCCCATGCATAAAGTAAGGTTAATGCTGCCGGTCGATTCAAGCGCTATATAATCGGAGATCATATAGTGAGGATACTCTTTATCTCGTTATCCTCGTAAACTCTAAATTATATGTTTCGACTGATTATAATCACAGATCGTATAGTAAGAATATTCCTGATCTCATTATCCTCGTAAACTTTAAATTTTATTGATTTAATATTGATTGCAGATCATGAGAATATTCCTCGTCTCATTATCCTCGTCTAAGATTACCTGGTTCGATTCGACTAAAAAATTACCACCCCTAATTCAGATATATTATCTACATATCGACCCATGCATAAAGTCGGGTTAATGCTGCGGATCGATTAAATCGCGATATCATCGCAAATCGTATACTTACAATACTCCTCATCTCATTATCCTCGTAAACTCTAAACTATATTTGGCTCGGTTTGAAAAGATACGACACCATGTGTCCGGTTACGAAAGTATATGATACGGACAGAATTGTGCCAAGTTTGGTGTCTTGGGAATATTCACATGAGTGCGAAAGAATGATCCAGACAATAGGCGATGATAAATTGCCGGCCATTGTTCAGATAAACTGATGTATTTTTAGTTGTTTGTTTTTCCTTGGCTAAAAATTATTATTGACCGTTGCTCAAGTATGATTTATTATTTACAGCTAGTTATTATTGAAGTTAATGAGAAAAGAATGTGATATCATCTCAGTTTGCAGGTTTAACTTGTCTCAATGGACCTCCTTGCACTCGTGCCTGTAAAATAGTTATATTGTTAGTCTGCATTCACTTGACTCCTTCTATTATTCCCTGCCAATTTTGTGATTATGATTTACTCGGTGATGCATTGTGATTTAAAGTTTCTAATTTTTATGGCTTTAATTTTTTGCAGCCAAATTTACAGGCTGCAAAACTTTTTGCAGCCTTAATTTTATTTTGCAATTCGATCGATTGGTTAATATTGGAAGTTGATACAGTAAGTGGAATCCCCTTTTACTTGAAAAAGTGTACTTGAGTTATTCCATCTATTTTTAATTGCGCTTTTTCCAATATTTTTTACCGTTGGATTTGATAATGGATCATACGTCACTGACAATAAATCGGCTTTGTGTGTTTTCGTTTGTCTTTTTTTTTTTCATTTATTTGTTTGAAGTTTGTATCCACATTCCTTGCGTTTGTTAAATGGTCCATTTGTTTTGATGCTAATAGATTACAGTAATTTTTTATAATATTGTTTTGGGATTCGTGTGCTCTATGCATCGGATGAGAGCCCGCTTCATCTTTCAAGTAGCCGAAGTTGTAGTCGCCTGTGTGGTAGTTAAGAGGATTTTGTACAAATACCTATACTGATTCATCTTGGCTTTTATTAGACGGTGTGCCGCTTGGTTGTAGATGGGACAATTGTCTCGTCTGTGAGATCGCGTACCTTCAGCCAAAGCGCCGTTATAGTGCGTCAAACCCTATTGTTTTATTTTATTGGATGTTGATCTACAGCGTAATTCGATGCATGTTCTTTAACCCAAGAAAGATTTCAAATAATTAACCTACAATATCATACCCCTATGACTTTTTTCACAATCTCGCTTGAACGGTTGGTAATAAATGCATGAATCCTTGAAAATTAACCTCACTGTATTATCTACACTATCTGCACGGCGTCTTTGTTATCATAACTCGAGGTTACTTGTGTGTTTTTGTGTCAATGGAGGATAGCCCAAACTTAAAGGCAAAGCTGTTGCAAGACGAGATTCGAATTGCTTGGAAAATCTAGTTTGCATACGATAACCCCGATTGATCTAATTAGGCGACCAGTATATTATTTGTAGTTCGGGTGGGTGAATACACTTGAAATATTCGATTCATTGATGAGCAAACAATGAATCGCATTGTATTTTGCAAATTTGTTGCTAATTGTGCTGAAATACCCACCAGATCAGTTTCATATGCTCTAACAACCTCAAACACAATCAACAGGAAAATACCATTATTCAAGTGGACAGGTAGGCAAAATTGAGAAAGCTAAAAGCCTGGATTCGAAACAGTCCACTTTTACCAAAACAAATCAGAAAAAATGCAAGACTATATAATTAAACCGTCTAGGTAATTTACGGAGTAGCTAGCGCTATTGATGGACAAAGGCTTGAAGTTAACTGTTCTTTCAAGGCTGAATGAAGATAAATTATTTACATCTCAAGGGATGATTGTTTTACGTATATTGGCTCATTCAACTAAATTAAAATAATAATGCGCCAGTAGATTAAGCGATATACGACAATTGTAAGATGATTCGTATCATTGAAATTGGTGTACCACAATACGTTCCGATTGAATTAATAATAATTTGTAATAATTTGTAATAATGAAACTGAAAAATTTGAAATCTTCATTGAAAAATATATTAGCCAATTTCAATCAACAATAATATCTTCTTCAGAAATCCCTACATAAAATATACAAAATTTCATTAGATCCGATGCAATCTAGAGGCTAAGCTAAATTATCAACTCATTTTTCAATCCATACCTTTTTTGAATCATCTCATTTTTTTTTCTTTTTTCAATTTGTTATTAAATGGAGGCTGTATTGGAAATTAGACGATAGAGCTCCGTTTTATATAGAAGAATATATTTTCCCAAATCCTACCGCCGTTGTCAATCAATGTCAATAACCTGGAATGGATGTCAAGACTCTTATTTCCATTTTAGGTTATTATATTTCCATTTCAGGTTGGTACCAATCAAGCCATACCCAGTCCCCACTCTAGACAGAGAATAGATAAATGGGAATTGTTGAACCAGGTTCGTTATCCTCTTGATAGATCCCCAATGAACTTCCGTTAGAGTGCAAAAACAGGATATATCGCTTACCAGTAGTGGGAGAAATATGTTCAAATCTAGCTCATGAGCTAGAGAACTTGCTACAAAAGGTTATCCCTACCTTAGCTCAACATTTGAATGAAGTGTCAATGCAAAGTTGTCAAATCATTTTTTGGAAAAAATGAGACTAAGCTACACATGCAATAGCCGATTATAAAATCATTTCGTCATCTCAAATCCTCCCGGTGGCCAAGCTGGCTAAGGCGCGAGACTGTAATTTGTATCCTCAAAGATATCTTGAGATCGGGTGTTCGACTCACCCCCGGGAGATTTTTTTTCAATCTCTAGATGACCATAATCGATTTGCGGAACCATTTCTGAAGCATGTAGATTTGATAATCTGTTACATCGTATATAGTGGGCTGTTTTACAATCAGAACTTTTAAAATTTTTCTCAATGATTTAAAGTATTTTTTGGGGTTTTCGGGGGTTTGTTTTTTGAATGGTATGATTTGAAAGCTATAGGTTCAATGTTGTTGATTGCATTGATTTACAGTAAAATTGGTAGTAATAAAGTGGGTGATAACTGGGTTAACGTATGACAGAGTTAATCAGCAAATATTGTATTACCATGTATTATCATTACTAAATGAGTATATGAATATCATATCATACATTGCTTCTACATGTACCATGGGAAGTCTGCTATTGCCTATGTTTCCAATAACATAAGAATCAGTCTTTGCAAATAATTTACAATAAAGTTGGCTAGGTTATATATATAACTGGATACATGAACTAGTAAGTATAATCTGCATTGTGGCTACGGTGAAGTATATGGTGTGATTCTGAATACAAATTGAAATATAAACAAATTTTTTTGACAATTTTCCAACCTTTTGGTAATATTCTCTTTAAATAACATGTCTATATTGAGAATAACCTATAAAGGTACATTCCATAATTCCTAGAACCGCCCTAGCCACCCATGGGTTCTTCTCTCATGCGGGGTGAATGTAGCGGAACCCGTAGTAAAACCACTGGATTGAACGATTTGAATAATTGATTGTCCCATTGTATTGGCTGTTTTTTTCTAAGGTATATTCGATCTATATAAATTATAATGAGTTTTAAAATTAACCATATAAACTAGACCGCACAATTTTAGGGGAACCATCAATACAAGTCCATTGTTAATTTATTTTTAGTTTAGATTTCAGTTTTTGTAAACTTAATAACTAATTAAGTTTTCTATGAATTTTGATACCCAGGAATTGAATGGATTTTATGGCACTTGTGGTTGTACCCGGTGGGGGTTAGAATCGAACTCACAGTCTCAAGTTGGTCCACATCTCTAATAATCGATAGATATAGTATTTCATAACATATCAATTAAATTTCAAGATTATTACTGAAAATGAACAAAACGCAAAACTAAGGTGAAAAACCTAAATAAAGATCCTAACTTGAGCTTGAATTCAATTATTATAATAAAATGTATATTTGAAGGTATAATTGATACCATATTTCCAATTTTTTTTAGTTGTACTATATCGATATAAACGTTAGACTAACCGGGAAGTTTTTGATTGTATAAAATCATCCGTGATAGTTTAGTGGCTAGAATTACCGTTTGTCGCATGGTAGACCGGGGTTCAATTCCCCGTCGCGGAGTACTTTTTTGTTCTATTTTTCTTTTTTTGACGTACCATTATTTTTTGCTGCTCTTAAACTTTAAATTGACATAGTTGCTTATAGTAACAAATAATAAATTATTATATTAGTTATAGTCATAACTTAGAAATATACATTTATATTAAGAACTTACATTTTTATAAGCATATACAAATAAAAATACATCATATAACCCCTATGTAGCACACGTGTAACAGTATAAACTTTTTATTTGTGGGATATATTTAACATTGGAGTAATTTTATTGTAAAGTACATGATAAAGTCCGCCCGAACGGCGGGCCGGGGCATCATCATCATCATCATCATCATAATTATTATTAAACTTTTTTAAAATATGTTTTCTTATAAAGGAATATTATAGTGCATTGTTATTAATAAACGGGATTTTTATGATATCATTGAGTATGATTACATTTGTTCAAAGTGTAGTTACATCCCAGTTGTTGTTATATAGATCTTAATGACGATCATAATTGACAGCTCTTAATGACGATTACTCACACTTTCCCATAGGCACGGCATGTACTCTAATCGTCCTGATTTTAGAGGTGAAGAAAAAATAAATTTTTAAGATAAGAGATTCATACCCGTCCAAAATGAATTTGATCTCGATAAGCATTAACGGAGAATACCGAGATTACTTTAAATTAATGAAGAATTACTAAGATGATGATCTTGAATAACAAACTAAAGCAGTCTTCAAAGCTTACTTTGTAACTACATAGTATGTGTTCATAACTTAGATTGCTTTGAAATTTAAATAGCAATATTATGAACTTTGACGTGGGGGAAGCAGCAATCTGAAATTTTTCAGGAAAGCATATAGCTAAGAATTTTATCCAATCCATCAAATTAAATTAAGGTATTTGGGTACAGATAACGCATATACTCGAGAAATTAAGTAAAGTCATCAAATTAAATTAAGTACATCGATAGATAACGAATTCGATATAAAAACAACGATTGTATCATATAATTGTTTTAATCCAACAATTCATACAACTGATATTTCGACGGGTTTTCACAATGTCTAAAGACGATACTATAGTGGAGGAGAGGTCTTCATACGAAGACACTCAAGAGAAATCAAAGTTTAGAAAGTTCATACATGCTATTGAAGTTCAACACAAGGAACCGGGGATGACAACGGCCCAAATGTATTTATACAATTTTGATTTAAGACCCTTGGAAGCAAAAAGAAGACTTTGGAGTTGGTTCAATTATGTTTTCTTTTGGATTGCCGATTCCTTCAATATCAATACATGGCAAATTGCCTCTTTAGGACTTGCTTCAGGTGGTATGACTTGGTACCAGGCATGGATATCTGTTTGGCTCGGATATTTCCTTTGTGGTATTTTTATCACAATTTCGGCCAGAGTGGGTATTTTCTACCATATCTCATTCCCAATCGCAGCCAGAGCATCATTTGGTATCTATGGTTCTTTATGGCCAGTTATAAATAGAATTGCTGTATCGTGTATTTGGTATGCTGTTCAATGTTCGGTGGCCGCACCATGTGTTAGTGTGATGTTAAGAGCTGTTTTTGGACAACATCTTGATCAAACAATGCCCAATGGTATCAATGATCCCGATTTGACTACCTTCTCCTTCCTCAGTTTCTTCTTATTTTGGTTGTTTTCTTTACCATTCATTTGGTTACAGCCTCATCAAGTTAGATGGTTGTTTACGGTTAAATCTTGGGTTGTGCCACCTGTGGCAATTGCTTTCTTAGCTTGGACCTTAACGAAAGCTGGTGGTGCAGGTCCAGTACTTAGCCAAAAGGCCACCCTTGAAGGGTCGGCATTAGCTTGGGCTTTTATCGAATCGACTATGAATGCCTTAGCCAATTTCGTTACCTTAATCACCAATGCTCCTGATTTCTCAAGAATGGCTAACAAACCTTCTTTTGGAATGAAATACTTGGTTCACACTATTTCAGTGCCATTATGTTTTTCAATCACTTCATTGATTGGGATTTTGGTTACATCTGCCTCGACAACTCTTTATGGAGAGGCATACTGGAGTCCTTTGGATGTCTTGGGCAGATTCTTGGATGATTATACCCCAGCCAACCGTGCTGGTGTGTTTATTATTGGTGCTGCATTTGCATTGGCTCAATTGGGTACTAATATCTCGGCAAACTCGCTTTCCTTTGGTACTGATGTTACTGCTATCATGCCTAGGTTCTTTAACATCAGACGAGGTGGTTACATGTGTGCCTTCTTAGCTTTATGCATATGTCCCTGGAAATTGACCTCGAGTTCTAATAAATTTACCACATACTTATCGGCATATTCTGTTTTCCTTTCATCAATTGCCGGTGTCATTGCCTGTGATTATTACTATGTCAGACGTGGGTATCTTAAATTAACTCATTTATATTCATTCAGTGCTCCCGAAGATCGTTCCATGGATTCGATTTACAAATACAATAAGATTTCGGTACATTGGAGAGCCTACGTTGCCTATATCTGTGGTATTTTTCCAAATATTGTTGGATTTGCAGCTGCTGTTTCTGAAGACCCATCCAAATTCCCTATTGGTGCCATTCAAGTCTACAGATTGAATTTCTTCATGGGGTTCTGTACTGCATTCCTTATCTATGGAATCTTATGTCGTGTGTTCCCATTGAAGACAGCACCAAAGATTGGTGCTTTCCAAAAAGGCTGGTTTGAACAATGGCAAGAGGTTGAAGATTTCGAAGAAGAATTGACAGGAGCTGTTGTTCATGGAATACCAGAAGAAACTAGTGAGCAGTATAGCACAGGTGCGCTGATCAAGAAAGTGTAAAGTTCATAATAAACTTAAGATAAATAGTGTAATAAATAGTGTAATATAATATAATCTAATTAACCAAGTGTATCTCATGTCATCCTTTCGTTCGGTCATTGGCTATGTTTCTAAGTCGTTCACTAAGACTGAAATATTTTGATAGCCGCTCGTTGAAATTCTCATCCGGTGAAAAATAGCCATAACCGATTTTGTAACCCTACCACATTTACCAATGTATCTGGCTAACAGTATAAGAGGATCCCTCATACTACGTAGGAACTTTAGTAGAGGTTCTTTCTTGTTGCTCCAGCAGAATGCAGCTAATCAGGAACGGAAATTCATTAAAAAATTACCATTAGGTGATAGTTTCAGGCAATGGCGGAAATCGTTGAACTCAAATAGATTGGAAACACTTCAAAATGAGTTGATAGAGATGATGGTGCCCAATACGAAGGAGAACTCCAAGATATCTCGAGGCCAGGACAAAATAGTGT
Source organism: Candida sp. Y128-05E (assembly GCA_037042355.1). Classification (NCBI taxonomy): domain Eukaryota; kingdom Fungi; phylum Ascomycota; class Pichiomycetes; order Serinales; family Debaryomycetaceae; genus Candida; species Candida sp. Y128-05E. The sequence continues at coordinate 39,300 of JAXQKE010000058.1, read as the reverse complement.
TGGATAAAGCGGGAAATTATATAAATGAAGTAAATTTCGAAATTATTAATGATCCCGGAGCCGAAACTAAACATATTGTATTTATACATGGGTACGGTGCTTCTTTAGGGTGTTTTGCACGTAATTTTGAAATAATCAACAGATTCAAAGATAAAAAGTACAATTACAAAGTTCATTTTCTTGATAATATTACTTTTGGCTTATCGTCAAACCCCAAAGTTGATAATATCCAAGCAAATAAATGGAAAATAGAGAGATGCCCCCCTATAAAACTTATTGACACTAATTTACCTACAGATAAAACCAAATTACACAATAAATATTATAAATTAATTCAAGGTTATCAAATAAATCCCCAGCAATTTATCGATTATCAAAAGTTATTTACTCCGGTGTTACACGATTTGGAAACCTTCTATACTCTGGCAATTGATAATTGGAGAATAGCTCAAGGTTTAGACAAGATTGATTACTTGATTGGACATTCGTTTGGGGGATACTGGTCGGCGTCGTATAGTTTGAAGTTCCCCAATAACTTGAATAATTTGATTTTGTTATCACCAATTGGTGTAGAAAGACATGTTCATGCGGTGACAAATGATACATTAGCTAAATCTAATGAAAATGATGTATTAACCCCATCATTAGATCCAACCAGTTTCAACTTCTTGTCGAGATATCCCATTTTATCCAAACAACACGTTGAAGCATATTATTGGAAAGTACCGTTGCTACCAAGAATTTTGAAATTTCTTGGTCCTTGGGGTTATAGATACTATTTCGATATGTGGTACGGCAAATTATTCAAAATTAATAAGGTGAAGGCAAATATTGACAAAAAGTCACAAAAACCATTAACTGATTCATTATATGGTACAACCAAAGAGATTAGTTTGATTGTGGATTATTTGTTCAATGCCATCACCAATGGCAGTACCACGGACATCTATGTTCGGAACTTATTAACTCCATCGTCGGTTTCCAAGTATCCCATTTATGATAAATTTGTTAAATATTTCGAAACTAATCCAAAAACATCATTCAATATTGATTTTGTTTATGGTCAGTATGATTTTATGAATGCTGAAGCTGCAGATAAATTAGCTAACCTAATCAACGAAAAAACTAATCATAATACCCGGGTACATAGAATTGATGAAGGCGGTCACAACTTGTATATAGATAACCCCTGGGACACAAATCAGTTAATTCATGATTTGGTGACCAAACTGGACGAAACTAATCCTGAAAAGAGAATTTAGCCTTCCATTTATAAATATTTTTAGAAATACCAATATATTCTCGAGGTATATACGCCTTTCCACCTGATTGTTCCAGTCGTAAATGATTATTTTTCATGGAAATTTTGAAAAAAAAAAGTTAATATGGTATATCTAATGATAGCTTCCTTGTTAATGATGTTATATACATAGTTCATCCTTCAATTGTATAGTTATTGTATTATAATCAAATGTGTTTTATTTTGCAACCATCCACGTGACTTTTTCAGATGGCCAAATCAGGTCATTTTAATTGTAAGCAGCATCGGAACCGAAAGGGAGGTATAATAAAAGAAGCTAGAACACAGAATATACACTATTTAACTCGAATATGATGTTACAAAGATATAGATTCAACCTAGGCAAGACACTAGGAGCAAGATGGCTTTCATTCCAAACATTTACCACTCCAAATGCAAATGCATTGAAGTTTGTACCCCAAGATTGTCAAGTGAGTCCGGTTGAAAATAGGACGTTTGAGTTCACATCCAGTATGCAAGCGGTGCATTCACCATTGGCGTTCAAGTTGTTTAAGCTCAGTGGTGTGAGCTCAGTGATGATTGGGCAGGATTTCTTTACTGTGAATAAACATGATAACGTAGAGTGGGCACATTTGAGACCAGACGTAATTGAAGTGGTTGATAAATTCTTAACTGAAAAGAAGGAACCAGTCATCACTCAAGAATTAGTCAATAAATCATCGGATTCTGAAATCTCCGACGATGACTCCGAAATAGTCGCCATGATTAAAGAATTAATAGATACAAGAATAAGACCTGCTATTCAGGACGATGGTGGAGATATTGAATATAAAGAGTTTGACGAAGAAACTGGTACGGTGTTCTTGAAATTACAAGGTGCCTGTAAATCTTGTTCTTCGTCTGAAGATACATTAAAACATGGTATTGAATCCATGTTGAAACACTACATTGAAGAAGTTAATGAAGTGGAACAAATTTTGGATCCAGAAGAAGAAATTGCCTTGGCCGAATTTGCTAAATTGGAACAAAAATTGAAATCTAAAAAAGCCGATACAGATACAGGACCTCCAGCTTTATAAACACCCTGATCATATATAGCCCCATTTGCATTTACACATTCTTTGCATTGATTTATACCTTTAGTTTGTATATTGATATAAATAAAAAACATTACCTATTCCTTTAATTGTTTAAGTACTCGATTCTTTGCCTCGGCGATTGTAGTTTCCTCGACAACTTTACTGTTCAATTCTTTCAACAATCCATTATCGATACAATCCCTTCCTAGACATATACGTACTTGTTCAAACAACTCTGTTAACCAACCATGGGTGAATTCATACCAGTTTCTGGCAACATGCTTGAAACCAGCCACCCAACCTAGTAACCCAAGAGCTAATGCGGTATCTGAGGCGAAACCAAAATATTGCCATGATAGCCACGCTATTACAGATATCGGGAGTTGGTAATATACGAATCCTTCAGTTAAAAGTCGGTATACTTTTGGTTGAATTTCGACAGTTAATCGATTATTGATTAAATCAACTTTTAAGTCTTGTAATGGATTGGATAACTCATTTTGAGAATAGTTTGCGTAATCGTTTTGTTGGAGAGTGGAAACAATGTACCCTCGTAAATAGTTGTATTTTTCAATCGACTCATTCATAAAGTTTTCCTGAAAATAATCCTTTAAATCGTATTCGATATTGTCATTTTTATAATACAATTTCCACCAACTTAATTTGGAGTTGAAAAATTTAGTGGTATTGGGGATGAAATCGTATTGTAATTCGTGGTGGGTGGAATTGGAGAATTCGGCAATATCTTGATCGACAAGCTGGTTATTCAATGATTCTATTGATTTGGTATTAATATCAGTTTTCTCAATACGGTTAATAATGTTTTTTAATAGCCAATTTGATAAATTGGTTGAATTCAGGTACCATGAAATCGCTTTTAATATTTCAAAAAGATTGGAATTTTGCATAGATTCGATGAAACTGTCAGCAGCTTTGGTATCTAAAGCTAAGAACTCGGTAATACCATCATAAGCTAACTGGGAATTGATTTTTATGATATGGCTATTGGTGCCAGTGATTGAGAATGTCATTGGCGTACTTTCAGAAGACGGTGGGGAGAATTCCTGATTATCGACAATTGTGAACAATATTTTGTTAGCTATTGATTGAGGTAAATCGATTTTATTCAAATCTTGGGTGATGTTAATAACAAAATGGAAATCATCGTAATTTGACAATGGTTGGTTGATTTCCGTTAATTCTATTGGATTGACTAAATCAATAACTTCCGGCCAGTAGTTTGTCCGATATAGCGAAGAAAGGATTGGAGATGGGATTCTGTAGACATTATCCGGTTGTTTCTCGACAACTGGCTCTTGTTTGTGAAATAATGAAAATTTCGATTTCTCATTACTTTGTGGTGGTGGTGGCGGCGGTATATATTCCCCGTAGACAAATTCATTATTGATATTCCTGTCCCTGTTTCCCACCCATTGAAGCCATTTTTCATTCCCCGACGCCAATGGATCGGCTAGTATAGCATCAACAACTTTAGTTTTATAATTTTTAGAATATACTATACCAATCTTAATCAACTTTTCCAACTTCAAATCTTGGGATACGTGTGTCAAATCAGTGTATTGGTCTATTTGACTGTTTGTAACTGAATCACCAGGAAATGTTTGTTTATATAGCTGTAAACTGGCCAATTTCTTATGGAATAATTTATCTTGCAAGATCTCACTCTGTTGACTAGCAGAGTAGTTGCGTATCCATTGAATCTGTAGTCTTACTCGTACCAGAGCATAGCGGTGGAGATACATCAATGTCAAATCTGATATCAACAATTGCTAACAATTGCTAAATGCTTGAGAAGTGAAAAATTTATTTCTACTGGTGAAAAGTTTGAATAGAAGAAAGTCAACTAAACAAAGGGTTTGCGGGTAGATAGTATTGCTATATGCTTGCTTGACATCAATACATTCGATTAGAAACAAAAACGAACCAAATTGGTCAAGTATTGGTAATTTTATGCAAGTCTGGCGAGTTTATTCCCCATATGCCAAAGTCTGGCTCCTGATTTGATATTTAATAGTATATCCCAGACAATTCCGCTTCGAGGAGCATATATCCAATCATTTCAGTTCAATTTTGGCCAGTTATAGCCAACCTAAAATTATCAAATTCAAAATTACTAAAAAATGGCTATTTAGACTACAGGTATGTCATTGTCGCCATATTAAACAACCTAGCCGATTACTCCGATCAAGAATTACTCGATTTCTATACTTGCCATTTTCATGATTGGTTAAGGTATAGTGAGCCAATGAGATGCAAGTAAATCGACAGTATAGAAAAGCTATTCCCTCTCTTAGAGAGAACCGGTTTCTATCGAGTTGCCTGTTCATTAACCCAGCCTTTCCAACCATTCAGTTTCATCTAGTTACCTGCTCCCTATTATCTACCATTGTTTCGACGGCTAGCACGCATTATTCAACATTCCAACCTACTCTACTACATCTACCACATTTATTATATCTACTATAACCATTATCCTATCTAGCCGAACATCAAACAACCAAAGCCCAGGCAGATAATCAAGTCAAGTCTAGTCAAACAAACAAAGGCTTATTATCATTCTAAGTATCAAAATATCAGTTGATATGGGTTCTACTCTGGAAAAAAGACGGTTTTGATTAATTTTACTAGTAGATAACCATGAAAGCAACCACACCTTTCCTCTACCCCCCCTGTTCTCTTCATCTATATCATACTCTTCTTCTTTTTGCAGCCATTTCTGGAGATATGGAAAGTCCTGCATATATCATTCGAGTTTCTCCGGGGACAAGTTTAGCATTTGACAGTAAAGCCGAAGGAACTAGAGAAGAGGTAGGGTTTTTACGTAGAATATGACAGTTATTGAACATGAGACAGTAGTATCTAAGATATGGAGGATATTAAAGAAATACTATACGTTTATAGGCCCAGGAATTTTGGTTTCTGTGAGTTATATGGATCCGGGGAATTACTCTACTTCCGTCAGTTCGGGTGCTCTGTATGAATATAAGTTATTATTTGTGATATTCATGTCTAATATCTTTGCTATCATCTTACAATGTCTTTGTGTGAAATTGGGAACGGTTACAGGTTTGGATTTGGCTGAAATGTGCCGATTAAATCTACCTTATTATATAAACTTGCCGTTATACGTCTGTGCTGAGTTGGCTATTATTGCTACCGATTTGGCAGAGGTGGTGGGAACGGCTATCTCCTTGGAGATTTTGTTTGGTATCCCCTTGATTTATGGGGTAGTAATCACTATATTAGATGTTTTGGTCATTTTGATTGCGTATCATAAAGACGGTTCAATGAAACAAACAAGAGTGTTTGAGATATTGGTATCAATATTGGTTCTTGGTACTTGCGTGTGTTTCATTATGGAACTATTCGAATGTGATTTCCAGCCAGGTTCTTTTGCAGCCATTGTGCGAGGGTTTTTACCTTTGAATAAGGAAATCTTTAAAGAAAAGGATGCCATCTTCCTTTCCTGTGGTATTATTGGTGCTACCGTTATGCCACATTCATTATATCTTGGGTCCGCCTTAGTTCAACCGAGATTGAAAGAATACGATTTAAAACACGGCTATGTCCAACAAGATCAGTTGGATCGTCATGATTCCACCGATGATATCTTACCTGAAACCACTAATAAACTCATTAGTATCTCAGATGGTACTTTACTCTCTCATAAATATAAACCAAGTTATCAAGCTATAAAACATTGCTTATCTTATGGTTACACAGAATTGGTGTTATCATTACTTATTATTGCGGTGTTTGTTAACTCCGCCATATTAATCGTTGCCGGTTCAACTTTATATGGTAAACCAGATGCTGAAGACGCCGATTTATTGTCCATCTATGAAATGTTATCTCACTATATTTCCCCTTTTGCGGGATTGTTATTTGCTTTGTCAATGTTATTTGCCGGTCAATCAGCGGGGATTGTCTGTACAATGTCAGGACAAATTGTCTCAGAAGGTTTTATTAATTGGTCCTTCCAACCTTGGATCAGAAGATTAGTCACCAGAACCCTAGCCATTATTCCAGTAGTATTGGTAATTGCTGTCTTGGGACGAGAAGGGGTCTCCAAAGTTATGAATTCATCTCAAGTGGTTTTAAGTTTCATTTTACCCATTGTTTCAGCTCCTTTGATTTATTTCACTTGCCAAAAGAACTTCATGACAGTTTATGATACCTCGCCAATCGATGAAAATTCGGCATTATTACACAACTTTTCACCAAACTCAATCAACAAACATACTTTTGAAAATGGTACTTTCTTCAGAGTTACCGCTATTTTAACTTGGGCTATAATTTCTTTCTTGAACATATACTTACTTTATGCATTTGCACATGGTGCCAATATATAGGTCATCAGAGTTGTATAATGAAAATCTACATTTATTTATTAGAAATGGTTTGTAATATTTTATTTCTATTTATATATTAATACAAAATTGCAACACGCCAAAGTAAAACACCAATTTAAAATCTATTCTTCTTTTTATATGGTCCTCTTATAGTTGGTAATCTAGCACCACCTGAATATTGAGCCGTCGGCTGGGATGGAGCTTTAGCTTGTCCAATCCCCGGTAATGTTCCACAAAATTCAGTAGTTAAAACGGGAATCTTTTTACTGAATTCAATTGAAAAATCACTAGGATTAATTTTGTACAATTCGATGGTTATTTCAATTAGTTTGGACAATTTATTATACAATCTGATTTCATCATCACTTGGGTGTGCAATTGTTTTTGAGTCACTATTCAAATAACGCTCTTGACGGAATCTATTCAATTTGATTAATGAAGTTGATATCATTCTTTGTAACGCTTGAGGGGATTCAAAAGTGGATTTTTTCTCTTCGATCAATTCATCCAAAGCTTGTGCTTGTATTGGGTCCCAACCAATCAAGTTTGATACATCTATTTCCATCGATCCATCAAGATCTTCCACATCAGATTCACTGGTAGCTTCCGCTTTTGGTTCCTCAGATTTAGCAATTTCAGATTTTGTTTCCACAGGAGAAGCCTCTTTATCGGTGCTATCTTTCATTTCAATATCTTCATAAACATCCTTTGGCTCGTCATTAAAATCGGTATTTTTCAAATATTCCTTCTTGATATTCTCAATTTGCTCAAAACCTAAATGTTGTAACCATATTCTACTCTTGAAACTGTCGGTAACAATTGTATCTGTCAGATCGACATTTGGAGCAAACGATCTTACGCAATCGCCGGGCACTTCTATCGAAGTGGTAGAAGCATTTGGATCGGCATTTCTATGTTGTAATACCAATAATTTAGGTTTATCTGCCTGAGTACTAGTTTGTGAAGATAATGCAGATGCTGTTGACTGAGAATTATTGGTTGAAGTAACTGGTTTCAAAATTGAAGTTTTGTAATTCAACCATGTGGGAACGGGGATGGTATACCAAATAGGATGGAAAAAGTCTTGCAATAAAGCAGACGGTAATTGATCCAATGGAGTTGGAATTTTACTACTAGCTGGACTTATAGTAGAAATGGTTGAATTATTTCTTGCTTGATTTTTATTGACTGGAACCACATTTGAAATTAAATAAGGATCGGGAACAAAAGTTGGATTTGTGTCCAAACTAGATTTCCCCACCAACGATGAGAATAATGGTTGTTTTATAGTTCTTGTTGGTACTGGTGATTGGTTTGGATAAATATTCGAATATGGGGAGATAGTTTGTGGTTCTGGCTCTTCTGTTTTGGAAATATATGTCACCATTTCATCGTTTGCTGCAGTATAGGAATAACTGATCTTATTGAAATCGTCAGATAATTGATTGAACAATTCAGAAGTTGGTTCATCTGTTGTTGACACATTCTTGGAATATGTTAGATGTAGTCTACCAACTTCTTGTAATAATAATTCGGTAGTAAACCTATAAAAAAAATCAACTTCTTTATATTCTTCCGAACCCAACTTCAAACTTTCAATCATTGCTGAACTTCCTATTTTTATATCATGGTATAATTTGTAAGGGTAATCATATTTACCTTTATCATATTTAGACTGGATAGTTTCCTTCTTAATATTCTTACCTCCAATATATTTCTTATACGAAACCAAAATTTTATCACTCTCAGGTTCAGAAAACCCAACCGGTATATTTGATGTGGTTAAAATATGTGTGTTTTTATCTGCATTCTGAAATACTTTAAATAAATCTTGTAATACTGAATCAAAACCAGCTGTTGGGTTAGTATGGTTGTTTTTCAACATATTATGAGTTATATACATACTAGTCATATCTGTTGTCATGGTGTTTACGTGTTTTCTCTATTCAGCCCACAACTAATGATTATGTATGATTGATTCTTGTGTATTTGAATATTTTCAAATTTTGTTTGTATATAGTTTTGAACTGAAGTTGAATTTTTTACTTTCACTTTCAACGCGGAACAGAAAAGTGACACAAAACTAAAACCATACCATATTTCATAAAATAATCAACAATTATCATTGAAAGATACTTGTAACCACCCTTCAGATGTTGTTTCAATTATCGCATATACACTAGAATTAATTTGGGATGTTTTTTGGATGTAAATTTCGTTGAGGGAGGTTAATAATTGATTATTCGGAAAACCAGTTCTGGTCAACCAGCGATTGAGAATCGTGCAATCCAAATCATGGTACAGGGAAATATCAAGTAACGATATTGGAAGTGCCGCTTGCTCTTGATGAATCCGTTTACTGGTATTGGCAAAATGATTCTTCTTTTCGAAAAATGAATCTAATTTAACTTGAGTTGGCTGTTTGTGAGATTTTTTTACATTTGGGGTGAATGAAAACTCATAATGAGGTGGGTATTTGTTGTGGGGGTTCTCATGCTTTCCACGAACTGTTGATACCTTTTTTGGTACACGTTGGACGTTTTTGTTTCTGTGAATTCTTGGAGTAGTCGACTTTTTAGAATCGAGTTGTTTTGCCAAATCGTTGTACTCATGAATTGGTGTATTTGAAGGTACAAAGAAGTCACCAATATGTTGTTGTTTGTTTGAATTTCCTACATCCTCTTCGACATCATCCATACTGAAACTCCAACCATTTGTATTCTCGGAATTGGAAAATAAACTAGAAGTATTGGTCTTCAAGGTAATGTCACCGTTAGTAGCATCACTGCTATCTGGCGGTTCTAATACGACGTCTATTTCTTCATTTGATGGGATAACATTAACTTCTCTTTTGATATTCGAGTTTATCAGGGAAACGATTTTGTCTAGTTCACTTACTCCAGGTTGTACAATATCAACCTTGTCAACCGTTAGCATATCATCTACTAATTGATTTGCTGGATTTGATACAGTATCCTTTGTTAGATCAATACTTGGCAAAGGCGAGATCAATTGTAACACACAATTGGAAAGTTCTAATAACAATTTTGATTCAAATGCAGCATTGAAGAACAGGATATTTGTTTTGGAGCTTTCAAATGAATGGACGATGTATTCATTCGAAATACCATTGATCATTATAATCCAATTCTTGGGAATAGTTTTGAATTTCAAACTCTTGTAAACATTCTTGACCTCGGTATTGGTTTTATGGAAAATTGAATTTTTTGCATTATATTCCATTATTCTATTATTTATTGATAATAATTTGAAACTTAATGAATTAGAATGATACTTTTGAATCGAAATTGAAAGTTGGATAACATCACCTTCAAGCTGAATCAGTTTATGTGTTGATAAAAAATGTTCTCTAGGCAATGCAAATGCTGGGTATTGTAATGCCAATATACCAGTTATACTTAAACGTTTAGGAATAATCAATTCCTTAACTTTTTGTTGATTCTTCATCACTTTAACACAATATCTAACTTGATTGAAGATAATGGCAAATTTAGTTACTAACATTTTTATTTCGTACAAATAATGACCAGCTCCTTGACTAAGATACCTATACCTAACAGGATACGTATTTTTGAGTAGATTTCTAAACTGAACCGTTGTTCCACTCTTGGTTGAAAACATTTCTTGGGATGTTTCTCCAACATTACTTCCATTGACTATAGTTAACAGTCTGCCAAATAATTCAGTACATGTCTTGGTAGTTATCTTCATATATCCAGTATCTTTGCATGTTAACAGACTGAGTAGGTATAAGGATCTCCCTCGATATCCAAATGTATCAAATTCCTTACCTTGTAAATTTTCAAATGTATTGATTTTAGAAGTCAAATTGTTAACTAAACCCAATTCCATACATCCTAGCTTCGATATCCCCCTTCCATCATCTGTAATAGATAAATAATCCAATCCCCCTGAAGTTGCATCCACTTCTAGTGTAATTTTACTAGCCCTAGAATCAAGACTATTTTCAATCAATTCTTTGACCATGGTAACTGGCAGATCAAAGCAGCTTGTTGATACAATCAACAGAGACTGTTTAGTCCCCATATGTTTAATATTTACTGTATTCATTGTAGGGATATATACATAAATATGAAAAATGCTGATTTTGCAACCAAAGATTTTGTCTACGCAAAATATGAAATTACCACCCAAAATTACCACCCAATGTTTTGTAGGAGTAAATAACTAGTAGTTAAGAGATATAATAGTAACAATGCAATTAGAATGAGGCCTCTTCTGAATCAGAATTATCATCGTATAGACCAGCTCGAATTACAATTTGTTCCCAGTCAGTAAGATATATATACGCTGGTTCGGTGATCGCAATCAAAACCATACCACTTCCAATACCTAACCATAATCCCTTCAACTCTAGACCCAAAAATTTACACAACACCAAGGCTAACGGTAACCCAAAAGCGTAATAGGCTAAAAAGTTAACAACTCCCCCAATCCTTTGGGCACCTTGAGCTCGAAGAACACCATTAGATACGGATGCAATGGAATCAAAAAATTGAATGACTCCTACCAATGGTAAAAATAAATCACCAACAAGGGCAATAACTTCAGGGTCCAGAGTAAACAATCTGGCAATATGAAATCTGAATGTAATCAATACAAAACAGTTAAATGCACCGGCTACAACCGATGCCATCAATGCAGTTTTAGTAGCCAATTTAGCAGCTACGATATTTTGCGCCCCTATAAAGTTAGCTATTCGAGTAGAAGCAGCAATACTAATAGCAAACGGTACCATGTACATAACAGATGCGATTGAAGATACTGTGGACTGGGCTGCCAATTCCGCAGTACCAAAATAAGATGCAAAAAGGGTCATAACTTCGTAAGCAACATATTCAGATTCTAGCATGATCACTCCAGGTATAGCAAGGTGTAATAATTGATCCCATTCGCTGGTTAGCTCTTTGAAGGAGAAAATACCAAACCAACAATCAGATCCATCAATGAAGCGGACGTATAAAATCATCAAGAATGCCATTAACCAGAAATTGGCAGCAGCTACTATTGGAGCACCGATGAATCCAATACCGTGGGTTTCGTTCCACACCAAATACCAAGACGCGACAATATTGATGGGAGCACTGACAAATAAAATCCCCGTCCCGGCTTCGAAAATACCCTGGGCTTGCAAGAACCGTTTCCCATCTTCAAAGAAAATGTATGCTGGTCCTCCGACAATTAGTATCCTTAAAAACTGGGTGGTTAATCTTACCACTTCTTTACTGGCAATGATATATTGCAAGAAAAAGTCAGCGTGCCACCATGCAAATGCACAAGGTACAAACATGAGCCATGACATCAAGACACACCTTTGCACTCTCAAACTCATTAATTCGTAATCTCCAGCACCATATGCTCGCGGACATAAAGTATCCAAGGCAGTAGCTGTACCTTCAAATATGGCAAAAGTAATTGTCGATGTCATTGTCGCCAACGATACAGCTGCTAGTTCAACTTTTCCTAAATGGCCGACCACTAATAAACAAACAATCGAGAAGAAATGTTCTAGTATAAATGTGATTATCAACGGAGCAGAATAACCAAACAAGACTCTGAATTCTTGGGCATAAGTTGTATGTAGATTTGTAAAATCTTCAACACTTTTAGTTTCTGAATGGACGGAGCTGGAACCGTCCAGTAGTATCCTTCTTTCATTATCAAACTCATCATTAGTTGCCTGGTATCGACGTTGGTGTTCTTCTACTAACCAACTATGAAAAGATTCTTGGTCATCGGTAATATGAGCCGAATCCAAGGTTGAAGGCAATGAACGAGATGTACTAACACTTGCAGTATCGCTCAAATCCTCTCCACCTATCGTTGAACCATTCTCAATCAATGACAAAAATGACCTTTGGTCGTCTCCAACTCCATAACTGAATAATGGAAAATTCGTGGAAGGAGGAATATAGAGCCTCCTTCGCCTTCCACCGGGCATCCCATTGCTTTCGGGATTAGCAAAGTTATTGATAGCCTCGAAAAGCACCATTTTTTATAGAATTGATATATTACTCTGAAGAATTCTGGTTATTTTTGGTGATGCGCATCGATTTCAGTATGGGAGACGTTAACAGGCAAACTAAAAAGTACTACAATATTAATAAGATGAAGTCGTAATATACATTTAAGGGGTTATCGGATAGGACAGAAAGTAATTTTAGAAGATCATCCAGATGGAGCAACCCAATATCAAACCTAATACCACTGCGGTAAGGACACCAGCACCCGCTTTATCTTTACCAGTGATATCCAACAAGTTAGTGTTAATGACGGAAGCAGTGGTTGAGCCAGTACCAGCATCCGGTACACTTTCAGAACTTCCACCGTTATCAGCGGTGTAAGGGGCGGGGAATTCATCGTAGATTAAATATTGGATAGTTTCCAAGGCTGACATCTGTTCACCCAAACCATACTTTCCGTCCCAGCCAGAAGCGGACCAGTCGAAACCACAGGTTATTCCGTCGGAACCCCCTGAACAAGACTGGGCAGCGGCAGATGCGGAAGCTTCCATATACGAATCAAACTCCGATCTCATTTCTGGGACTATCACTGAAACTAAAGACAAAGATCTGGCAAATAGGCACCTAAAAGTTCTTTGATCGTTGTTACATTTACTGCCACAGGTAGTTTCAGTCATGACATTATTATTGAAGAAATACTTGGAAGCGGTCCACAATTCATTGACTCTCGATAACCAGCGTGCGTCTTCGGTGAAGTTGTACATGTAAGCTGCACCGGTGATAAAAACCCCAAAGTTGTAAGACCACTTCAAGTGAGTGACTGTAGAACAAGTATTGTTTGAGGAGTCGATGGAAGCACCATCGTACAATTGTAATTCCTGGCCATCGGATTCCAAAGTCATGAACCCAACTTCTTCCATCCAGTCCCAGACTTTTTCTGCGGTGTCGGTATAATTAGTGGCAGTACCATTACTGTCGTTACCTACGTATCTAGCCAAACGTGCAGCAATTTGGAACAAACAACCATTAGCAATGGAATTTTTGTAGTCATATCCAGCATTCCAGGTGAACATTTGCCATCTGAGACCCCCATCACAGGTCGTATCGTCCCATTTGGAGTTCATGGTGTTGTAAATGGCCTGGGCCATTGACAACCAAGAGTGATCTTCTGGATCAGTAAAGTTCCGTTCAACTGCTTGCATGATAGTCAAACCCCAAACACCTTGATCATCATTACCTTCAACCATGGTTTGGTTTGCAGGGATATAGTCGTAATTGTCACCTGTTTGTGCAAACATACCGTCATAGATCAATTCTTTTAACGTATCATTTGAAGAATCACAGAAAGTATAATAGTCCAAAAGTCCACCAAAAGCTTCACCGGCATTCCACCAATAGTAAGGGGATACAAACATCCCCACTGATCCACCATACTGTGTACCTTCGTAGTAATTCCAGATCCCTTGTTGGATATCTTTAGCAGCAGCACAAACAGAGTCTTGAGAAGAAGTGTCTAAAGTAATAGCATTAGTTAATGCTAGCCATATACACGTAGTTGTGATGATTTGCTTGAACACCATCATCTTCTACCACCTTTCAATATCGTGTGGTTTGACCGTAGTCAGGATTTAAGTTTCCTAAATCAACAGATTATATGCAGGGTCTGTTTATTTTTAGACACGAAGGCTTAAAACAATAACATAGGAAGCAGAGGGAGAGAGGGAAGGATGGGGATCATACCAGTGTAGAATGTAGGAAGATGAGAGTAATGGTTGGGCTGTTCCACCAAAAAAAATGGTGGTATTGTACCCCCATTTCTTTCTAGCATTGATTTCGCAACCAAGAAATATCTAACTAGAGGCTAAGTAGACAATACAGTCTAAGCCATGGAGAGAGTTAGGGTTCTGCAAATAATAGGTTAGAGGGCTGGGACTCTACTTACAAAGGTCAGACTTATTTCACTGAGTGAAATGGTTGATTAGAATTGCAACTGTTATGTATTTTTATGTATTTTTATTCTAGGCCCTCTGTACCATTTTTCTGGTTCTGTTGAAATCGAAACTGTTATATTTTTATTCTAGTTAAGCAAGTTCTTCATTATATGTTCAGTTGATAGTTTTATATACACTTGCTTCGCAAGTTTATTGTTCTCCATTCACTTGATCGGTTTAGATCAACTTGTTTTTGAAAGTTCATTTTTCTATATTGCTTGATAGTTTTATATCCACTTGCTACGCAAGTTCATGAGCACTTTCTTCATTCAATATTCACTTGCTTCGCAAGTTCATTATATTCCAGTATACTCCGGTTCTGTCCTATCATAAAGACCAACCAACTGAGTCAAGTTCCCAATCACCATCCGATTATTAGCAATAATCAACATATCGGGATTATCTTCTTCAACCTTCCCTGTGCTCATGAAACAAGCATCTCCCGCTTGTTGCGCTTGTAATCTATCCTTAGCAATGAAAAACTCCGACTTTCTCTCACGGTCTAACAATATCCCATTCCAACCTGATTTGACAGACCCAATAAAGTCTTTTTGGTAACTATCACCCACATGCCAGCAATTCTCCAAGTATTGGGGAAGTTGAGTGTTGCTAATATTCGCACCATGATCAGCCTTAAACTGCTGCTTCATGACATTCATAAAGAATTGTCTTTGGGGTTTCTCGTACCCTAAATCGTACGAAGTGTAGATATTGTTAAAGTAATCTAACACACCTAAACTATCTAACAATGGAATCACCCTATCATCTGAATTGGTTGAACCAATGATTTTTATCCCTAAACTTTGTAAATTTTTCAACGTCGGTATGACATCAGAGTACAATTCACATGATTCATTAGTGGAGAAATGGTGTAACAAGCGATCACATAAGGCGGCAGATTGTTTGTTAGTAGAATAATGCTCAATGCCAAATAATTCAACAATCAACAATTTCCACCAATCTTCAACAGTGGGACATTCTGAAGTATATTTTCCATAATTGGGATACTGTGCTTGTAACTTCTTATATATTTGGGGGAATTTCTCTGTGATAGAGGCTAATGGTTGGTTAATACCAAACTCATTACTAGCTATCACATGGTACTGTTCTGCAACTGGTAATTTAGGATGGTAGATGGTGCCAAATAAATCAAACGAGACAAACTCGGGCCGGGGGAACTTTGATGAGGTTTCTCGAATTATTTGAGTATTTTCAACATCCAAAGGATTCATAATCAACTTTTCAGCCTGGGTTCCATAGAACCTTCTCATTGGAGTCAACACACTTCTAAACTTAAGCATTGATGAAGTATTTGTCTATAAAGAGTAAAACTAAATAGAAAAATGGTTTGTAGCTGGAGATATTTTTTATATTTTTGGTTGCGAATTATGACACATATAAAATTAATATAACCAATTGGTAAAACAGAAATATTTGATTACAATTGATAAAGATTCTCTGAATATTAATATCATCTTATATATCATATTCTTTATTTTATTTTATTTTCTTCTATAAAGTTCCTATATAAAATATATTACGCCATTTGAAAACAGTTGCTTCCCAACTTGAACCGATAATAACAGTTTTGACCTCCTTGGTTGTCTCGTTTAAGATGTGACTGTGCACGAGATAAATATTTAACCCAGGGGAAACAGGTATACTTCATCTGTTCTTCGTCAACGGTTAAATAGTTCACTTTGATCCCCGAATATGTAAGTAGGGGTATAGAAAATGATAAGATGATATTATTGAAGTCATGACCAGATTTCGATGACTCAAGTATACGATTGACCAGACTGCCTGTACGTCCATTAACTCCGTAGAAACCATCTAAACTGTCATCTAGATCCAGATCATTTAAGTTGTCCCTGCTTTCATTATACTTACTAAAATAGCTGCTAATCTTCTCTTCTGTGATATTGACCTGGCTCAATTGTATTTCTGCCATCATCTTGATGGTTTTCTTACCTGTGATATCGTCAAATTTCCAAAACAATTCCGAAGTGTCGATTTTAAAGCTTACTTCTCCCAATTCAGACTTGAATTTTAGGTTGCTATCATCAAATTGGGGATCAATGGGGAAAAGATTTGGGTCTAATGGAATTTGCACTTGTAAATCACGACAGTGTAACCGTTTCTTGAAGTTTGTTGTCAAAACACACATTATCTGTAATTTATTAGTCTCTTTTACTATTCGATACGTTGGTTTAATCATTATCAAGGGCAACTTCCTTCTCTGTTTCTGCTGCTCAACATGGTACGTCATGAGAACGAAAGTATCGTCCGGGGGAATAAACTTAACTAGATTATCTTCATATATCGATTTCAACTCCACACATTGATGGAACTGGACGTTACGTATTGGGATTTTACCATGTCTCTTTTCTGGTGGTTCTTCGTTTACTAGTTCCTCTTCCTCCGCTAGCTCCGCTAGCTCTTCATCATCATCATCGTCAACATTTTTAAGTAAATTACCTTTCCTTTCAACATGCCTATCGGCATGTTCTCGTTCAATCCCCGAAATATTCTCTTCATTAAACCCCAACTGACAGACCGGCATTCCTGACAAATAACAAATAGCCGTACACGTCCCATAGATCTCATTCCTTCTAATCGTTCCTGAACTCAAATCATAAAAGAAATGGACATCTTCAACTATATCAAGATATATTTCATTCTTAGCATAAAACACCCCTTTCGGTCTCCAGTTGATCGCCAGAGAAGAGGTTTTTAGAATAGACAGGTTAATATGATTATCTTGTTTTAGCACATCATCTCTAATAGCCTGGCCTTTAGTAGATTTTATATTTTTATCAACCTTCGAACTCTTGATCTCCTCATCATCTTCAGTCTTCGGTAGATTAACCTCAACCTTAATATATTCCTTTAACAAATTATAATCCGTCAATTGGATGACTCCAAAATCCATACACTCATCTAACAATTCAAATATAACATTGATATTATCAACAATGGTATCCTTATCCAATTGACGTGTGGTTCCATCCTGATTATGAATATTTTTACTATTACATAGGTATCTAAACATTATTTGGTAGAAATCGTGTAGAAACACTATAATCAGCATGGCATTGATATTCTTTGTAGACACAGCTAACATCATCAAATCATTATCTACTTTAACATAAGTATAACTTATCCCTTTATATAATAAAAAAGGAACTCTCTCTTCTGGTTTCAATCGTTTGTATACTTCATCAAAGTTTTGTATAACAAATGTATTGTTAGGAATATCATTTTGATAGCGTCGGTGTAGTAATGTTTGACTGTGGGGGAAGTCTAAGTTATCTGGCCAGTATAATATATATACTGCCAGCACCATCTGTTAATATAACTTAATCTCTATAGTAAATTCTATTGTTGCAAATTAAACATCTTAACCTATGCGAATTAACAAACAAAAGATATAGACAGTAGAAGAATTGATTTAACTACGTAAAATTCATACCAAAGACTCAGAACAAAACAAAAGGATGAGCAGAAGAGATAAAATTATAGTATTATCTAAACAATTGGTTGAAGAACAGTTGGGGAGATTGAATTCTTCTAATGGTATACAACGATGGACTATTGTACCAGGTAAAACAGCAGATGAAGAGCAAATACTGGGTAGTTTCAAATTTAAAGATTTCACAACTACTTGGAAGTTCCTTAATGCAGTTGCTAGAAGAGCACAAGTACATAAACACCATCCTACTATAATTACTACTTATAATAAAGCAGAGATGATTCTAACTACTCATGATATAGGTAATAAAATTAGTTATAAGGATTTAAGGTTGGCGCTGACTATAGAACAGGAGTATACTAAGACTTTGTTGGAACAGAAGGGTAGTTTGGAACCAAAGAGTGCTTTGAAATTGCTGGATGCTAGTAAGATTATTAGTGAATTGGTTAATATGGATGAGAAGAAATAATAACCTAAACGAAGTTTAGGTTATGTGTATAGATATAAAATGTATTATTAATATATTAAATCTAAACAAAGTTTAGGTTTTTGTATATAGTCTCTAAAATGTATTATTATGGTTATTATTATTATTAGCCTTAAACGAAGTTCATATTTTTGTATGTCTAGAATGTATTACTGTTATTACTAGTAAATCTTTAAAATCTTTGTATTATTATATTAATTTTCTAAATGCATGTATTATTAATACTATTTCTCGATTTCTTTTACAGCACGACAGTACTTATCTTCGACGACAATGGCTTCGTAAGTACCCGCCAAACTGGCAGGCACGACATATTCATAATCCCAAATATCTTCAACTGTGTGCTTTTCCAATATTTTCTCTAATTTCTTATCACTTGTTCTGACATAAGTTAATTTAAATGGTGGTGTCCCTTCGAAAGTAAATCTTAATTCGGTCTGATCCCCCTCGTGCATGTTCTCAATAATATAGTCACCTTTTTGAACTTCAACTGATGGTAAATCATGCACTTCTAAAGTCAATTTTTGTACTTTATCAGTTGATGTGAAATTCACCAAACATTGGTTAGCTGATGAATCAGCAAGGCCTTCAATGTATAATATACCTGGTTTGGCTGCCAATCTCACAAATTTGGAGTCCAGAGTTGCCCGCTGACTCTTTTCCCGGAAATTGTAATATACGGTGAAGGGCGAAATACCACTCATGTTATAACTAACATGGTCTCCAACACAATAGTGATATTGGGGAGTCGATTTCACAATATTGGGGACTTCAGTCACTAGCAATACATAATTATTGGCTGGTGAGAAATCATCTCGTCTGCATCCATTTCCATCGACTATTTCCTCGATAGTCAACACATGCTCTCCTAAACCAATATTTTTGTTGTAGTACAAATCAAGCATTCCTTCAGTGATATTTTCAAATACCAATTTCTCCGAGCTTCCAAGTTTATCGTGGGCTAATGTCGCCTTGATCTTGAATGGAGCTGCACCAGTCAAGTTGATTGGAACACGAGCAGCAACCACTTTGTCTGATTTCGAAATTCTATTCTCGCATATTTGCAAAAGGTTATTCTTGGTGAAAATACCATTTGGTAACTCATTCACATCATATTGCACTGTTTGTGGATCAGGTAAATATTGTCTCGTTTTAGATTTGGTGTATAATTTATCATAAACCCCTTTGAAAGTGTGGACGTATCTTCCTGGCATCGTAGTGGGTAATTTAATAGTAATTTTATTCTTTTCAACATTCATCAATCTATTTTCACTTTTACCATTGGGTAATTTAACTTCATATTCGACCACAAATGGAAGTGACCCTTCCAACACAAGATCGGCTGTTTGGGCACAATTCTGACAAACTGGATTCAAGTGGATTTCTTTCTCCGTCAGGTGTTGTTTCATGGTATTAGTACTAGAAACAGTGAGTTTTGGTTTGGGGAGATATGTAACCTTAACCGAAAGTTTTTGGTTTACAACCTTTCCTGGGCAACCATCGTTTTCAAATGTTTCAAGTGAATAAATACCTTCTTCTTTGGCAACAATCACCTTATTAGATAAAGTTCGGAGTTTATAGTCAGTTGAATTACTTAAGCTGGTAATTTTATAACCAATCTTATCTCTCACGGAGTTTCCAGTTGATGATGAAATTTTAATCGGTATTTCAACCTGGTCGCCCTCGACTATTTGATAGTGAGCAGTCGTCACATCCAATTGTGCCTCGGGGATTTCCGTTCTACCTGACACAATAAGTTTTTCCAGTTTATCCATAATTGCGGCACAAGAGGATTTATCAACCATGTTGGTGATTTTTATCTCAAAACGGCTGCTTTTAATGTTCTTAGGAATGGGGATTTCATATTCATTCACACCCTTCACTGCTACTGTGTTGATTAATTTACTGCCAGTTTTAGTGTCAACTAAATCATAGTTGAAAGAGTATGGACCATTACCACTGAAGAACAAAGGAACGTTGCGTGTATCTCCAAAGCACATCTTAATGTCTTTTTGACCGCTGCCTTTATCATGGAAAGAGATTCTAGAAACTTGTTTGAAATAAGTTTGGTAGGTGTATTTCTGGGTATCCAAATTGACTCCTTTTGGATTATTAGCATCTTTAAGTGAATTAAACGTAATGACATAGTTTCCTTCACCAGGGGGTTTATAATCGAATGTGTGCTTTTTATTCAGGGTTCTGATATGTCTTGAGACACCTCCATGATGGCCATGCACTGG